>APFE030194858.1:24509-62358 GCA_000404065.3 Pinus taeda | reverse complement strand
TAAGTTCCTCAGACAGAACACCAAAGGACACCGCTCACAAACAGATCATAGATCAATACACCAGTATTTTTGACGTGGTTAAAACCCTGAAAGAGGGAAACAGTCCATGGCCTGAGCCAACGGGGCCACTTCAGGCAATTTATTAATAAAAGAGTGAAATTTTACATAATCTTCTCTCATGAACAATTAACCTAAAAATGACCCTCCATGCTCTTTAAATAGAGATCATGGACCAATCGGGTGCTAAGCCATGGACAAGTGTTGGTAATACCGAGGAGAGAATGAACCGTCGGATCACTACATATCGTGACCGTCGGATTGTAAGTTACAAAAGCACATAGTAAAGAAACACACTTTACCTAACTCTATACTAGACCAAGTTATACTTAACTATTTCCTATGTGTCGGAATATCCTGAAAAAGAATATTGATTGAACTTTAGCAATAGTCTTAATAGGATATCCATAAATATATTCTTGTACTCTATTTAACATGTGGTTGTGTATTTTTTCAATGTGGAAGTTTTAAATATAAAATCTTATTAGCCTGAAACTACTAACAACAAACATTAGTAGTCTTCTTCTTTTTCTCCCTTATATAATGATATGAGTGTAAAAAATTGAGAAGTGTGGTGGACCTTCAATACAACTTACTTTAAATAAGGTTAAACATTCCACATTTTAAAAAAAATCCATTTTACTATCACCAAAATCTTCTTAATTTTTTTCGTAAAAATTTACTTTTTACTTTGATGAAATTGTTGTTTTTACTACAAAAGTAAATTCAACACCTTTAAATACCCTTAATATAATTAAGTTGTACGATACTAACATCTAATATGTACAATCATTCCATTAATCCAAAATAATTATTGCCATATTTCACGTTAAAAAACATTTATTTCCGTTCTTATTATTTTTGTTTTAAGTATTCTAAAATAAAGTAATTCATAACATGTTAAACAATTACATTATTTCAAAATATTTTTACACAACTTCTATTATAAAAATATAATAATAAAATTTAATATTTATTATAACATGAAAAATATAATATAGAATTTTAATATTTATTATAAACTTATCATTATAATAAAGGTGTAATTTTAAATTTATTAAACATGTAAATTGTCCTAATGAGAAATAAGATTTTAGTAAGACTTGGATACCAAATATGTAATTTTAGTATTTTATTGTTTTTACTTTATCTATTATTTTTTTTTGGCATAAAAGGTCAGGGCTAAGCCACTGCATATTACACTTGTGTTAAGTTAGAAATGTTGATAGTGAAGAATTGAGAGCATATTGCACGTTAGAAAAGTTGAGTCGGTTTGAGGAGTGAGAGGGTAAAAGAGGAGAATTATTATTTTATTAATTTATTTATTTTTATACTTATGTTTTTGGTTTGGTCTAAAAATTCAAATTCTATAAAGTTTGTTAATTTTTTGTAAAAATTAAATATTAATCTGAATATTTTGAAAATTTAAAAATAATTTTTAATATTAGGTTTGATCATCATAAAATTATATATTTATCTAGATATCGATATTTTTTATTAGTATAATAAAAAATAATTTATTACATATTTTTATATTTAATCATTGGTATTTTATATATGTGTGAATTTTTAATTCTTCTTTATTATAATTTTGGATAATTTTTTTTGTAAGCTTGGTAGGTCCTTCCATTTTCATTAATATAAAAGCAAGTTACATGCACATAACAAAATAGTTAGGTGGCCTCAACTTGCCCTCAGGGAAACCAAGTTTTTTGGTCACCTAACAACCTGATATGTCATTCAATAACAAAAAATAATAAGTCTTTCTAACCAAGAAAGTTTGTTGGTCACCCAACAACGTGATATGTCGTCCAATAACAAAAAATAATAAGTCTTTCTAACCAAGTTAGATAGGTCTAAATGTCTTTGCCTTGCTTGAATACTACATGCCTAAAAACAAAATGGTCAATATTCTGAAAATTAAAAGCTTCCTGCATACAAAAAGAGAAAGGAAACTGAGAGACCAACTAGCATACTACTCTGCTCCCTCGAGAGACACAGACTCCACTAGAGTCGGGTCCTTAGCATTGGAACCTGTGAGCTTTGTCTGTGAGAGAATGCAAGGGAGGTGTTCTTCAATTCATCGAAAGTGGCCATCCTGTTTATAGTTAGGAAAGTCATGCACCGTTTCTTTCATGCTCATAGAGACCTGCTCCAAAGCCTTTCCCAAGATACTCTTCATGGACCAATACAATAACAAGGTCTGTTTGAATTGGGCGATGCGACCACGAGTGTGCCCTGGATCGGCACCATAGCCCACTAGTCCTCCACCTTAATTTCCATCGAGTCAGCCCGACAGTTCAAGTTTGCTTCCCATTCCTCAATTAACTGTAGGATTTCCTCATTTGTTCCTTCATGATAAGCTATAGCTGCATCACTTATGACGTTGGCAACTGTTTTCGACCCCTCATTTTGTCCCTAGAGGAGTTGGGTTGCACTGTCGTCTCAACCCTCATAGTTCTTATGCCTCGGCCCCTCGAGGCTAGGCTTCGTGCCTTTGTAGTTGCCGACTGAGCCATGGTCATGTGCTTACAATTTTTAGTGGAGAAAATGGTAGCTCAAATTGCTTGCACACATGGTAGCTCGAGCTCAAAATCTCCTAACTTCCATGTGACACTACCACCCCGCACACCTGCCAAGGAAGAAGCATGAAACAGTAATTTCAAATAAAGACTCTGAGGGACTTCCTCCCTTCTCTTCCATTACAACCTTCCTTATTGACCGACCCAAACAGAGTTACAACCGCCACAACCCAGAGTTCGTTAACATAACAGTCAGAGAATGATATGAATAAAACATCAGAGCTTATACCATAGGGACAAACCCAGTACCCAAACCATTGCATAGCCACAAACATACCCCCAAGAAGACTCCCACAGGGGAAGAGGTCATGGAACCCACATAAAAGTGTCCAGGGAACAATTCGGCTCTAGAACAAACAGAGAAAAAGCCCGACCCATCCCCAACAAATTCGGAAAGACAAAACCCCAATAGAAAAATTGTAAACTACCCATCCCCAAGTCCCAGCAATGTCAAGCCGAGCCAGAAGGATGTCCCAAGGACCGACCATAGAGACATAAACCCCATATATCCCCATCCTAGATAAGATAATACCGAATAGAATAGACACAGAGACCATGCTGAGCAGATGGACCTGTTTCAGCAAGCAAGCACACACATGCAGATGCATGGTGCCTCTCTTTCTTACAAACCCCGGCAATTCAAAACCATATAGCCCCAATTCAATCAAACAGATAAGTCGTTACATGGAGGAGAGAAAGGAATGGTGGGTCACATACCAGTTTACCCACACAGGGAGAAGTCTAGCCCGCCACCTCGCTTGAATCCGCATCATTCCACAGAGCTCAACACCACCCTTCCAAACTCCTCTACCATGAACAAAGCACTTACCAACTTCTCTCACGGGGCCACTAACCAAATGCCAAAACCAAAACACTATACTGTTGTCACCCCCTGCGGGAGTATTTACACCATGCATTCACTGAGCCACCGCACCAAATACCTCAAGCATGTGGAGGGTGGTGGGTTTGTACCCTAAGGGCATCGTCATTAATAAGTCATAATGAAATTATTGTTCGGCTCACACCCCAATCGGGGTAAGACTTTGGACTTTTACTTTTTATTGTTTTTATTTAGTTATTTATGTTTAACTAATTTTTTTTTTCCCAGAAAGAAAATTCGTAATTTTCATTATCAATAAAATTACATGTTGTAAATGCCCTTCGCATATGTAGTAAGATGACCATGGCCAGCAGTAAAATGTTTGCAGAAACTGAATCAAAATTTACAAAAATCCCCTACTCGGGTGTACTAGTAGAAGTTCATTATATAAATATTTACATATCCATAAAGTTGTGCATAAATATATAAAAAAAAAGTGTTGTAAATAGGGCTCATTTGCCCTCTGCAAAACTTGGTCTATATACGGTCTATGGTAGTACTGATAAACCTGTGCCTGAGTGTTCTCTCTGATCAACCATTCTCCTCGAGGATGATTCGTTGCCTCTTTTGATAACCTGTCTGCAACTCCATTACGTTCCCTGAATTAGGAGCGGCTTACGTCGCAGATCTGGATCTGGTCTTAGGAGGAGATGGAGGCGGCATCTAGGGGGCACTGAAGGTTTGAGCAGTGTTCCCAGCATCTGCCTTTGTACAATCTGGATTTGGGGATAGCACATCCACCATCGGCTCTTCTGATAGCCTATGCATCGAACCCTTAGTTGCAGTAGTAGAAGTCATGAGTAGGGGACAATCTTTGAAGAGGTGTCCGGCCTTGTGGCAGCGCTTGCACCGGAAAGGCACACCCTCATAGTCAAGGTTTTGCCTACGAGTGAAATGTCGCCAGAGCAGGGTGATCTTCTCCTCCAGCCCCCCCTAGTATCCAAATGCACCAGTATTTGGGCCATGGTCATGATCCGGGTCGATTCGAAGGATTGGTCATGATCCAGGTAGGTTCCCAAGGCGTCCCCAATTCGCTTGAAGATTGTAGGGGTCTAGTATTGTAGTGGGAGACCCGGCAGCCGAACCCAGATAGGATCCGCCCCCAACTGTGATTGCTCGGGATCGAACAAGGGATCCCATCACTTCAGCAATACTAGTGCCATTTCAATGTGCCATAATCTGGAAAGGATCCAATTTATGTATTCCTCCCGGTGGAATTGAAGGGCAAACCATCCCCTTGCAAGCACATGGATGATAGGCAGATCTTTAAGGAGGGAGCCTCAGATTTCCTTAGTCAAGAGTTGCAGTCGTTCTATAGAGTAATTCCTCCCATGAACGCGTCCAAACAGAACCTTCTTGGCGGTATTTTCCACCTCTCCCATCGTGAGATTCTCTCCCAGGGCTAGCTTTATGTCTTTGTCTCCAACCCTAAGACACCTGCCCTTTTTTTGCTTGTCTGAGCGTCTGGCCATCGGGTAGTCCTTAAGCAATCCACAAATTCTTTGGTTCACTGTCTGTGGGGTGGATGGGGTGGATTTGGGGGTAAGGATTGGGGAGCTAAATCATCTGGAACGGATGGGAGTGCTAGGGTTAGGGTTAGGAGCGGTGGGGTTTGATGGGCCGCCAGAGGGATGAGGGTTTGTGAGAAGGGCTTCAGGTGACGAACCAGAGATGGGTGCGAAACCAGGCGGGGCGGAGACGTGAGGTATCTGTGGGAGAGGTGCATCAAAGGATGGCAAGGCTTGCAAGCAGGAACCTAACAGGTTCAGGGTCGCAAGGGGGAGTGGGGGACAGTCCAACCCAGGAACGTCTTCGAGGTGAACAGTGGAGGAATGGGGCACGATTGAAGGTGGTTGGCCTTGAGCACAGTTGGAGGATGCTAGAGGTCGCCAAGGAGCAGCAAAATGACCCAAGTTTGACACAGCGCAATGAGAAGTCCTGTTGACCTCGTGGAAATGAAGGTCCGTTGATTTGTCCGCCCCATCCATATTCTTGGAACCATCGTTTAACTAATTCTTATTATTTGGTTTTGTTACTTTATTTATTATTATTTACTTCTTTGTTTATGTATTTTTATTTTTATTTGTTTTCTTTTAGATTTTTGAACATTTCATCAACCTTTGACTAATTATTATTTATTAATTTCTATTTTTCACTGTTATATTCTAATATTTCTTGAAAATTTTTTCTCTATATATTTTTAGTTTTACCAAAGTAGAATTTTAGAAAATAAAATTCTTATTATTATATTATCATTATTTTATTTAAAATTATCTTTCCACTGGTTGGCTAAAAACTTTCGCACTTTATTGAGAAATGCCTTAAATTTCACAATTGAAAAGTACATCTCGCGGACGCCGCTCCTGTCACGTGTGATGTGAATAGCGAGTTGATTCATACACATAACACGAGCGTGGGAAGGTTGTAACTTGGTACAAATTTTCCAATTCAAATTAACATTTTATATTAGGACTATTATCAAATAAACAGTTTTCTTATACCACTGCCAATAAGAAAAATTTCATTTAATCTTTATTAAAAGAATTCATATCTCATAGAGTTGTTAAAAATAATTGAATAGTGAGATGGATGTCGAGATGACATTTGTTACACAAAATATTGTACATTATAGAAATGCAAACATAAGCTCATCAACCTATTCACGCAGTGTAATTGGTACTATGCATAATAAAACAAATTACATGCATATTCAAAATGTATAGGAGAATATGAAAAAAGAGGGTAACATGCATATGCTAATGTAGATTTTAAGAGATTTTGGGGGTTAAATTTAATGTAAAGTAGGTTGTTTTTATCGAGGTAAAAGTTAATTTATTATATTATTGATGTCATAAATTTCCTAAAATTTTAATAATTTAGATTTGAATAGTTGAATTTATTATAATTAATTTTTTAGATTATTAAATTTATTTATAATTTAAAAATATAAATTAAATAATAATAAAAATACAGTTTTACTAAAAATTATAGAAATTTTAGTAAAAAAAATTATGGCCAAATCTTGATTTGTGTCGTTCAACACCAGTTCATCTGTCCATCTTGTGATTTCAATGAATACCTACTACATTTTAGACAAATTAAATAAATAAAAAAAGTAAGAAAAACTTTCCAAAATATCACACTTAAAGAATATTCAAATTTGAACTATAATTCAAATTTTCATAAAACTAAACATTAATAAGTAATGTATTTTTTTAATAACCAATCATATTATTTTAATTTTTAGGAAATATTTAAAAAATAATTTAATTATATAAAAATTAAAATATATAATTTTAAATTTGAA
The DNA here is from genome assembly GCA_000404065.3 of Pinus taeda. Lineage (NCBI taxonomy): Eukaryota > Viridiplantae > Streptophyta > Pinopsida > Pinales > Pinaceae > Pinus > Pinus taeda. The sequence goes on along the minus strand of APFE030194858.1, from coordinate 55,532 downwards.
TAAGTTTTCTCATTTCTCCAAATTACTAACTAGTGTATGTTTTTTAATAACCATTATACTATATTTAAAAATTAATATAATTATAAAAAAAATTAATAATAAATTTAAATATGAATTAAGTTTATTATAATTAATAATAAATTTAAATATGAATTAAGTTTTGGGATAACTCCAAATTACTAAACAATTCCAAATTTTGGTTGTAATAACCAATTATATTCTTCTTAATTTTTATAAAAATTTAAAAACAAATTAAAGTTTTCTCATGCCTTAGAGATTAGTACATTAGGTTTGTTTTTAATAATCAATCATGTGTTTGTTTTTAATAATCAATCATGTTATTTTTATTTTAGGAAAAATTTAAAAACTAATTTAATTGAATGTAGATGTTTATAGTTGTTTATATTGTAGAAAATTTTCGAGAAAGCACTATTTAATTATTTTTAGTTTTGTGTAAAAATTTAAGAACTAATTTAATTGAATGTAAAATTTCATATCTAGTTATATTGTAAGAAATTTTCGAAACAATGTTTTGAGTGAACATTCCACCCATCTAGTGTTTGATGATGGATGCAATGTCCACACAAAATCTACTGCACTTTGGAATTCCAACTGACCAATCAAACCACTTTCTTACATCTTATAATCTGCACTAACACTTTCTTACATCTTATAATCTACTACACTTTGGAATTCCTAATGACAAATCAAACCACTTGCTCACATCTTATATTTTAATGGTAAATCTCCTAGTGAATTTTGATAGCAATATTGAATCTCCTACTGGATTTTGTGACCATTAACAAAACTTTGTTGAGGCTATCTTATGAGACCTACGAAATCAATCTGATTTCATTTGATTTCTTCAGAGACCGACATCAAAATTAGTTCACACTGACTAAGATCACATGTATATATACAAATCCCTCTCGGAATTACTTAACACTTTTTTGGAGAGTAAATCAACACAATCTGATTTCATTTGATTTCTTCAAAGACCAACATCAAAATCAATTCACATGGACTAAGATCATCCTGTCTATATACAAATCCCGCTCGGAATTACTTAACACTTTTTTGGAGAGTAAATCAATCCTCGGTAAATGTGGAAAGGAAATGTTTTTTCACAATTGAATTTTAGTGGACAATTCTAATAGCCAATTTTTTGTTGGACAGTTCTCATAGCCAATGTCACATAGCTTTTTTATTGTTTTTCACTTTAATTTATGTATCTTTAAGCTAAGCTGTAGGAAATAGCTACTATGTAGCACTTGTTTATTTTTTTGAATTCTAGTGGATAGTTCTATGTAGCACTTGTTTATTTTCAAGTTGGGATCAAACTTTCTATTTTAGTTTTGATAATGAACTAATGTTAGATGGTTCGAAACACATCAACCCAACAATTTAAATGTGATTTTTACTAAATACAATATAGATCACAAAAACTTAAATTGAAATTAAAATAATTTTATTTATAAACAGATGCCACGTATGGGTTGAATCTTAATTATTAAACGACCGGATAATACTCTCTTTATCTAGATGCTAGGTTAGCAAACAAATGCTTCGTATCACACGAACGTCCAATCCTTGTAGCCAACTAAGCCTTGCTCAGTCCGTTACGACACTGGTTAACTTTAAGCCAGAATAGAAAGTTAGCTTTCGTTACATTTAGCCTAGGTCTTGGGAATCTGTCTGAATAGCCAGAATATTACGGAAAGATATAAAAATGCATCCATAATTTCTTAACCATGCTGAATTCATACATCTTACGTACCAATAAATGTATTATGGACGGTAAATATTATACCTTAGATGACCTAAAAATCCAATATGGTTATTAAAACTATTCCCAAAAATATCATTAATGAAAAGTTCCGATAATCCAATCCTTAAACAAACAACTCCTAAATAATTCAACCCCTCAGAGTCTCCATCCTCAATATGGAGCCAACGCCAACTCAGCGAAATATATTCAAAGCACTTATTTTAACAATATATTTCCATTTTATAGCCATTAAAAATAATCCAATTATCATCAAATATGTAATTTTCTTTGTATAGGCTTTTTTTAATTATTTAATAGATTTTAAATTCTCAACAAGGACACGAAGCTATATTATTAATTACACAGAGCTCCCCATTTTTCCACATTTCCTCATATTATTCTTAAAAACAATTTTTTTTTATAACATTCGTGACAATGGCAAGGAGCCAATTCCACAATCTCAGAAGATTCCGACCAATCCTATAAACGCTGAGAAGATCCCGACCAAAACGTTTTGCCGGTGAATGAAATGTTTACAGTGAAGATTCCGACCAAAACGTCATGCCTGTGGATTCCAAGTTAGAAATGTTGTTGGTGAAGATTGCGGACCAGTTTCAAAATGATATTATCTAATTGCATTATCTTATATTTTTATGAAATGAATTTAAGACTATTTTATAGAGGAAAATCATATTATCTAGAATAATTCACTGGTGGTCCATAAGGGGGCAGTTTTTCACTCTTATCATACGTCTCTCAGTCTTGGGTCATTAAACTATTTCACTCCTATCATAGGCCTCTAGGTCTTGGGTCATTAAATTGTTTCCTTAAATCTAAGGAAGACGAGCTCTTAGCCAAGCAGAAGCAATTTTAGGGCATACTCTAGGCCCAAAGTAAAAATGATGTATTGTTGTACTTGAGAGTTTAATATATTATCAATACAATTTTTTTAATATTTCATATTTATAATTTTACTTGAATCTTTTAATTTTACTTGGCTACATAAGCCAACAACTGTATTTGGATTTCTCTTCTTTTTTTTCCCAAGGAAAAATCACAATTTTATTCATTTGAAGAAAATTACATATAGCAGATGCTAAAAGCATATGCATAATAACGGATCTTGATGACCAAGATCAAATAAAAACTCACCATAGAGTTATCTTATTCTATTCTTTCCTACCTTTTTTTTTTCCACTTTTTGCCAAGCATTAAAGTTGGGTATGGATGATACAATGGTTCTTTGAGTCTCACTTATATTTGACAGGATTTCTGTCAGAATCTGAGTCTTTTGATGCATGAGTTCGTTTGGTACCAATTTCTTCTTTTTTAGAGGTAATCATCTCAATCCGCTCTTATTGTTCAATAGGCAGTGGAACTAATGTTGAGTTGTGTTCTGCCTCGTCATTCTACGTGATGTCCTGGGAATTCTGAGCATTGTTATTTATGGTATTGTCTCTAGTTTCTTCTTCTTCTGTTTCAGCTGCCCATGTTTGAGAAAACTGCCATCCTTTTGTCTTTTGTGGTTGTCTCTTTTTTCTTTCTTTTTTATTTTTAGGACAAGCACTTTGAAGATGGCCAGTTTGAAGACATGTATGACATAAGAAGGTCGTATTCTCATAGTCAAGGTGCTGTGACTACTGTTGATTGTTGTGATATAACAGGATGTGATTTGGTAATCCTTTACTAAGGTCTATCTCCACACAGATTCTGGAAAAGGTGAAGATACCCTTTGTGACGCAATTTGCATCTACTTTTAAAAATTTCCCTAGGGAATTCTCAATGCCTGCTAATACTTTGTGATGCCAAAAATGCAAAGGTAGATTATGTAACCTTACCCACACTAGCATTTTGGAAACCACCATGGTATTTGCATCAAAGCTTGGAAACCATGGTATCATGAATAGACTTTCATTGCCCCAAAATTGTGGTACCTCGTGTAAAGCATATTCCTTGTCTTTTGTTGTGTCGAACTTGACAATGAAGAAATATTTAGAGCATAAATGGATATCACAGTTTTCTGTCCATGTGGAAAAATTCCATTGATGTAGTGCCTCCAATTTGGGCCAGAACCCATTGAATTTGCAAATCACTACTTTAGAAATGAATTCATCATGAATCTCAGTTACCTCAAGCAAAATAATTATCAGAGTTGGCACCTAGGTCATCTGCTTCACAATGTAGGGACCAAGAGTAGTGGGAGGCTGTTTTGGTTGTTTTTGTGGCTCCATCTTCCCTTTGTCTGCATCTTTGAATGAAGCTGGGCCTTTTGATCTTGTCCCAGTACATCCTCCTAGAAGTCTTGTGTTAAGGAAGATGGTTGAGTCACGTCTAATGTTATAATCCTGTAGTTGATATTCCTTCTGCAATACTTTCCCTACATAAATCAGAGTTTGTAGAGTAGTTGATATACCCATCTTTCCTTGAATCATTTGTTTGAGAGTTTTTATCCACTCCCAACTCTATACCTTTAAACAAATTGATTTCCCTTCAAGTGATCTGATAAAGAGATGGATTGGAGTTCCTTCAAGTGGATCTGACGTTGGATCTTCAAGATCCAGCCTTGAATTGCTCACTGCTGGACAACGTTCTCGGCCTGCTTTGACTGATTGTTGTAAATCAAGGACACTATCATCCCTGTCTTGCAACTTCCATTGTCGTATGCATTTTTCAACCTCTGAGCATCGATCCCGGAATTGATGCAGAGGAAAATAGACAGATAGCTTTGCAGAGCCTCTGCATTTATCTGGTAAGAAATTTGGACTTCTCTTCTACACATTATGTCACCTGGATTCTTCTTTTACACAATTTTAAGATTTAAAGCTTCCAAAAATTCTCTCACATCCAATTTTCTAAATTCCAATCTCCTCTCTCACAACTAACTTCTTCACATTGGTTTGAAGTCATCTCTTGCATTCTTCGTACCAAGAAACAACTTTGCATAGACTAGTACAAAATGAGAGATTAGTGACTACTCGACTAAAAAATTTAGTCACCACAATTATTTCAAGTGAATTACTACTAAATTTGAGCAATTTTGAGTGACCCAACTAAAAACGACTAACTTAAGTGACTAATTTAGTTTATGAAATATACGACTAGATAATTAGTGACCCAATTTTAAGTGACTAATTTACTCTATGACTAAAATATATAATTAGATAATAAGTGACAAAATTAAAAATGATTAACATAAACAACTACTTAGTAGACCAAGAATAAAAATATGACCAACTAACAAGTACAACAAGTATATGAATTTGTCATGTATGCCAATAATTTTTAATTGTGTCACTCGGGATGGAAAATTGCAATTTTGAAACTGAAGTTTTACATTTCACTAAATTTTAACACTGCAGGTGTCTTTGAACTTTAAATGGGTCTCTAAATTCATCTGCAATCTTAAAATTTAGGTAGATGGATTTAACGACCCTTTAAAGGGGTCTATGACTTAGGGGCTTCATAGACAATGCATATTGAAGCATACAAAATTGGAAAAAATGGAATAATATATTGAGAGGGTAAAGGATTTTTATGTGTTGCATAGCCACATGTGTATTATCAAGGTATTGTTTAGATGGAGGCAAAAAAATAGGCGGGATGGAGAAGAGGGTTTCATGCAGGTGGGTTTCTTTTGGTCGGTCTCTCTGTTGGCAAAGACGAGTCTGCAAATTACTTCCCCAGACCAATCACGGGTTCGATTACCACTGAAGGGTTTCTTTTCGTCAATCTCTCCATTGACAAAGGTGAGTCTGCAAATTATTTCCCCAAACCAATCGCGAGTTCGATTACCAACAAGTTATTAGGATCTTTCACTAGAAGGCGATATGATTTTGTGAGTTTAAAATACAAGAGCTGTGATAAATCGCTGGAAGAGAACCTTGATGACCTCAAGCTGGATGAAAATGGTGACTCGTTGTTGAAAAAAGGAAGAAGAGGATGAAAAGGTGAAACTCTGGTTGCTAGGAGAAAGAAGCCATTGTTTACCAAAGCTACTTTGCTTTCGAATCTCACCATCTCCATGAGAAAGCCACACTGTAAATCTTGTTGGTGATAGTAAATTGGTTATTTTTGGGGTAGTGGAGAAGGAGGGTGGGGGGGGGGAGTGGGGGAATTATTTTAATGATGTTCATATTTTGGACCTGAAGCAAATGAAATGTATTTCCCTTGATATGAAGAAGGATCTTCCTACTCCCAAGGATAGACATACTGCAATTGATGTTGAAACTAGGCTTGTGGTGTACGGTGGAGATTGTGGAGACATTTACTTAGGAGAAGTCGATATTTTTGATCTTGATACCTTAAATTGGTCCATAGTAAGTTCAACATGTTTCCTTTTCCATTTTGATAAGTAATCATGTTTTATATGTGGGAAGCTTTGAACCCCAACTCCACATTAACAATGTTCAATAACCCACTTAAACACAGGGGTGGAATTAAGGAGATTTTAGCTTTAGACCTTTGCATGAAAAGTCAATGTTTGTATCAACAGGGCATGTGTTAAAACCCCCATAGAGTAAGCTCAACTTAAGTCTTCAACACAATTACTCTTATGTTAGGATTGAGAATCTCTTTCGCTGGATAGTAAAATTTGTATCTTCACAATGTTAATTTCTGTCACAATTATCAATTGTTTTAAGAAAGGTTCTAGGATATTTTGTTTGAATTTATGGAAATATTTTTTCTTTGTTGATTGAGGTAATTTGTACAAAATTCAATCCTATTTCTCTGAAATCAACATGCTAGCATAATTCATCGAGAAAATTTAAAATTATTCAAGTACCTTAACATCCCGAGTATTTATTTGCAGTTACTGTTGTTGTTAATGCATCATTAGTAATTTACAATCACCAAGTTTGCTCCTAGAAATTGCTAGACTATCTTGATTTATATTATAGAATCCTACTTTCCCACATTTTATGTCAGTAGATACCAAATACATATCATATACTTGATACATTCATAGTTGAATTGCTTTTCTAAAAAGTAAAGACTAATTTATATGCAAAGATGTGAATCTTTAGCATTAAATTGAAACAACTAGCTTTGTGACCTGCATCTTGCCTATTACCGAACTAGAAACAAATAATCTATGCAAGATACTAAATTGAAAAAGAATTATAAATTTGGAAAAATCTACTCTTCTGATCTTCAGGTTTGTCTAACGGGGTGTATTAACTACGTGTTGTCATTAGTGGGAAGGAACTACAATCAGTTCCTCATACATCAAACAAATTAGTTAATAACATCTATGAGGAGAATATACAACAATTCATGAGGTATTTAAAAGTGAACTTATTCATGAAATCTTATCCCTTTTCAAAATTATTGTTTGTGTCAACTATGCTTTTTTAGAGTTAATGCACATTTGCTTATCTACTTATTCAGCTCCTAACTACCTAAGCTACATATATTTCCCATATTGTTTGAGAAAGGTTTTCTTGGGCATTTTGAAGATGATTTAGGATATAGGGGTAAGTTTCAAGATTTTAGGGTTGCATATAGGTCTGAATTGTTAAATCTCTACTTGGCATAATGCTTCTGATACCAACTACTCCCAGCTGATTAACATCCTTAAGGAACTCATTTTCATCTACATTATTTTCCTTTTAAACATCCTAAAGCAGCTTTAAGGTTCTAAGAACAATTTATGGAGGATCATGCTATGGAGTAAAATTTATGTTTGTTTTTATAAAAATCATGTTTTTCCATTAGTTGATGCCAATACCAGATGCTTTGTTCTTAGTATTTGCATTAGATACATTATTATTGCTACAACTATGAAGCTCTCTGCGAAAGAGTGCATTCCTTTTACATGGAAAGTATGTGCTTGATAATGCATTAATGGCCCTCCATAGTAAGTGTATGCTTGTTGGACAACTCACAAATATCGCTGTTGGGCGTGGAATCCCCCCCCAAGGCATGTTTTGGGGCTTAAAGCCCAAGTTTTGACCAAGTCCATTGTAAAGACTCCGCGATTTGTGGGTGCGGAGCGCGAAGTCATAATAGAGTCACAGGGTTGTCCACCCTTGTTTTTTTAATGTAATGTCGGCTTGAAAGATCTACCTATGGTCCGCGGACCATGGAATTGTATAAATAGAGAAAGGGTCTAAGTGTAGAAGAGAAGAATAAAAGATAGAAGCATGGTGGGTCTAAGGAAGTCATTGAGTTGAAGTGTAAAGTGTGTCTTTAGGTCATAGAGTAGGAGAAGACTCTGCAGTTGAGTGCGCAGAGGCCTAGTAGTCCTCAATTGAGTGCGCGGACCTCTGCAGCTGAGTGCGCTGGGCAGGTCGAGTCATTAACCGTTGGAAGCATTAACAAAGAGAAGTTTTATCACATTTCTGTGTATCTTTTCCTATTTTATGTATTATTGGGTATAAATTGCAAGTTTACTGTTTTTTTGCTACGCAAACTCATATGAATGTGTTGCATAAATAAGTATAACATAAGGCATCCATTTACACGAAGATAATTCACTGGTGTAAGAAGATAAGTAAGATCTCAGGTGTGACTTAGGGAAATAGTGCAGAGCGCTGCTCCAACAGCACGAAAGTCCCATAGTCCCTGGTTAGGGCTACACGAAGGTGAATATATCAGGGCGAAGGACAGGGAAGTGCACGAAGTAACCTGCACGCAGGGACTAAAAGTTGGACCAAATCAAGCTCTCAGACATCTCAAGGGTGCGGAACTTCATCCCAACACCCTCCCCATACTACTTCAGGTGAGACCTCAGTCTGCGCTCCGCGGACTACTGCTGAAAGGGCCAGTGGTACAGGGATTTGTTTGGCTAACTAACTACGAACCTAGGTCAGGTCCCAACAAGCCAACAAATGGTTTTATTGCGAAGACCGGGATCTGAATAGAGATGTCTAATGTCGTATCACTGGAATCCAACTAAGAAAGGAATTGAGGATTCGTTGGATAGGAAGATTCACGAGTTCGCAGTGTAGGAAAACATGAATCCGCAACTATCAAAAGAAGAGTGGTTAGACTGCTACTTATACACAAAGATCCATGAAATTTTCTTGCATCTTTCCCTACTAAGTTATATGAGTGGATCACGAAGCTAGCAGATAGCCAAGGAAGGCGCAAGCTCGACAGACCTATTGTGTGGACTCCATAATTGTTGCACAGATTGGAAGCGTCAGAGGATAATATCGCGCGTGCTGTTGATCACTAGCTCGATCAAATTATAGGAGGATTCATCACTGAGTTTGCGGTAGATACTTCAGTTAGCTATAGCGAGGTAGAGCGACGCTTCCTCAAAGGACCGTGAGGTAAGTACGTTAAGTCTTTGAACACTTGGATTAAAATGCTACTATGTGAAAAGCGAGTTATGCGAATAAATTAATGTTTGGGGCTATGCGAAGTGGGAGAATCTACAGAAACGAAGGTAGTGCAGAACTAGAAACTAGCCCCTTGATTTCACCGCTATGAGGGGACAAGGAAGAGCTCATGAAGGTCTCACCAAGGAGTGTGATCAATTTGATAAGGCAGAGGATTCCGCACATAACACCCCCATTCACACCACCATCAATTTAACCATCTTCACCCCCATCTTTGCCCATACCACCTTCGCCACCACCACGAGTCAATATGGCGAGGGCGATAAAGTTTCCAGTGTTCAAGGGAGTAGGAAATGAAGATCCGAACCAGTTTTGGTTCATGATAAAAGATGTATGGGAAGCGCGGGGAGTTTAAGATGACAATTTAAAGAAAGCAACGCTAGTCAGCGCTCTGCAGGATCGCGCATTGACCTGGTACATTAAGCATTCCAATGACAATTTGAATGTGGGGATCGTGGATATCCCTGCGCTAAACAAAGAACTCAGCAAGTCGAAGTCAGAGGCGTAGTCGATCATTGGGTTCAAGGAAATCACAATGCTACCAAGCGAGACCCCTTGGGATTTGGATCAAAGATTGAAGTGCATAATTCACGAAGCTAACATGACGTTGACAAATGGACACCATTGCAAATGGTTTGTAGCATCGTTAACGCCGCATCTAAGGAATGCGATGTCACAACAGAGGCTAACAACTCAGGCCGAGGCCTTGGAGATCGCGATGAGACTGCACGAGACCCCAATATAGGATCCCAACCTGGGAGTTCAGTAGATTCACGTGTAGTTGAAAAACTTGTGCCTTAAGATGCAGAGTCTAAAACAAGACAAGACAACTCACCCAGAAGTGCGCAACGAGGTATGGTGCATAAAGTGCAAGGGTCAGGGATGTTACCACAGTATTTGTCACTGTCTCCCTGTCAGTCTTCCTGCTGTGTCATGGGACCCAATTAATCATGCTCATGCTCTCTAATGTTGCCAAATGACCCACTTTGCCAAGGTTCTTCTATCATCGCGATTGTTGTAAAAATAAACGCGCTGACGAGCACTCCAAAAAAGACCTAATGCACTGCCAGCGCAGAAGCACACGTGATTCCCGCGCTTGTCGAATTTCATGTGACAGTGGGTCCGTTACTTATATCTGATCGCGCTGATATGAATTTATTTGTTATTCAGCAGCGATGTCAGCGCACCAATGCAGTTATGTGCCCGCGATGATCCAGTTTGGGTGAGTTTTTTCTAACAGCCAGCCTTCCAGATGACTCCAGACCTGGTTGTTGGCCTTTTAAATGTCACCCTCCCTTCTCTGGCATGTCTGTTTCTTCATTTGAGCCACCTTCCTTGGAGATAAGCTCATCCTCCCACCATTCATGGAGACTCCTTCTCCTATTTAAGCCTCCACCATTGCCATAAGCTGCTAGTTTGGAATTCAGTGTGTTCAGAGTATTGCTGATAGTGTGTGAGCTTGATAGGCAGCTGGTGTGACAAGTGTGGGATTGCTAGAGTGCTTAAGGAAGTTTGTGAAGTGTTTCCATCTTGTGTAAACTTGTGTGAGAGAGAGTTTTGTCTTGGTGTATCTACCTTCAACGGTGAATGCTTGAGGGACTTGCTGGATGGACCCAACCAAAGGAGGATCTGACGTCAGAACTTAGTTGTATTCTCTTTTGTTTTATCAATAATAATAGACGACTATCATTATGGTTCCACTCATGTGTCTTTATTATGATGTTTGAGTTGTATCATTTCTGACCGATACATAGTTGCATTTCCCGAATTTTATGCTTGTGTTTGTCTTGTTCTTTGCTTGTGCAGGTGTCCATTCACGGAGATCGTGAGGATTGCGACCAGCTAAAGGGAAAGAATGGAAACAACGATCCTTCTACGAATATAAGTGTTGGATTCGAGGTAGGCTCTCATCTTGGCCTTTATTTTGCAATTAGGAACCTGCGTGTTAGCGTTGTTTGATTCTTTCTAGACCTCAGTTAGGCTAGTGGGATCGCCTTTGTCTGCAGAGGGGATTTACCTACACAACAGTCCATCGATCACTACATCTTCTCATCCTTTCCCATGTATTCCATATTGATGAGAGCATCATAGATATCATGATTTCAGATCACAACTCATGGGACGAACATCACCACCATTCCTCTTTACTAGATTCCATAGAGGATAATCTTAGTGAGGTATATTAGCCTGATTTTATCAAACTTGTCTAGGAATGTTTCACATGTTAGTCTTGCTATGTATCTAAGGTCAAAATTGTAAATATTATTCATAATCACTTGACTAATACTATTCAAATAGGTTTAGTTTTAGATTGGGTGTCATGTAAAGGTGTTTATTTGTTAAGAGTCCAATGTCTAAAGTCATGTGTTTTCCTTTCAAAGGCTAATAATGGGAAGTCATTGGTCACATTACAAAAAATTATGTTATGCATATCCTTGGTCTTTGTAAATTAGTCACCATCTAAGTCATTGTTAGTAGGTCACCTTAGTCTAGAAGCTATGTCTACATCAAAATAAATCATGAAATGATCTTGGCACATATTTGGAGGCTATTTGGTATCAGTTTGAATGAAATTTCAAAAGGAAGACTCATGACCAAAAAAAGGGAATAATCGTCAAAATAAAAATCATTCCTTTTCCCAATGCGTTACACTTTCACAAGTTCACGTGCTCAAATTCTCACATGTTGATGGTCAAAATTCCCTCACAGGTCCAAATATAGCTCTATCTTTATCCTCTAGTCTTGAAAGAACTCTAAAATTGCATATAGAAGCCATCATAAACAATTTAAAGCCTGTAAAAAGGATAAAATTACCATCATTTCTATTCTTAAATTTGCTACATTTTCTTCCTCTATGCTGCTATTTATCCTAATCCATTGCAATTCCACATAGTGGGTCATATCCCTCTTTTCTTGTTTTCAATTCACCTTTTCGTTGTGTGACACCTTGCATGCAACAGGTTCCTTGGTATTAAAACTATAACAAAGCTATTTACCATAAAGTTTATGCTCAAAAGTGTTTTAAAAGGTCAATTTATTCATCATTCTGTTTTTGCCTGTGCGCTGCGACTATCCCTAGTTTAAATTCCTTCCAACAGTTATGGAATTCCAAGTTCTATAGGGTTTGCCTGAGAAAGTCTGCTATTGAAAGTTTTGGTGTAATTGTTGGATTATATCTTAAGTCATTGTTAGAAGATTTTAAATACCCTAACACCTCCATTGTTACACAAACAAGTTGCTCATAACCGTAAACCATTCATTTTTGCAAAAGAGAAACTATGTCAATTATAGAAGACAAAAAGCACAAAGGGGGGGCCATTGTATGTTTTGAACCACATGATATCACAACCATCAATGTAGATCCAACTATGAGAATGGATTTTGTGAGAAAATTTAGGGGTATCATTTACAATTGAAAAAGGAATTTTCTAAGGGTTTTGATGGTGTACAAGCAAATGTGGGTAGTCTATGTTTTCCATTCTTAGCTCAATCAATAGCTGAGGCCACTGGGATCCCTTTGAGTGGAGAGGAATGGTTCAAAGGTATGGATTTTGATTTGGTTGATTTCAAGGAATTTCTCAAGCTAAAACACTGGAAAGGGTATGGTTTTGTTGTTCCAGGGAGTTATTTACAAGATCATCATGGTAAACAGTTGGAGGTGATCCAAAGGTACTTCACATGTGAAGGGAGTTTCAGTAAGGTGTATCACTATCAGATTATGCTCTTAATGCATTTTACTAGCAAGAAATATTTGAATCTTCGTTATTATTTGTTTAGGAGTCTATGTAAGATGGATTATTGAGTTGAAACAAAAGGAAGTCAAGTTGAAGTTGGTCTGTTTCACTTTTCATTAACTAATTTGATGGTAATGAAGGAGTTAGAGAAAAAGGAGTGGCCATGGCAAGATTTTTTGGTTTCTTCAGGATGGGAAACACAATCTTCAAACAATCAAAAGACCAAGAAAGGCACTCCTTTAGTTGTGATTAAATAAGCTTGACTTATGACAACAAGCTCAATAAAAAAGCCTTTGAATAAAAACAAACCACTTGATAAGAAAAGTGCTAAGAAGCTATATTTCTCACTTGAGGTAGAAGAGGCGGCAAGGGTACCAAGAACGAGAGCTACAACCAATTGGTTGCCTATATATCCTCCATCTTCACCTACTGAAGTTATGGAATCAAAGAGCACATAGAAGGAAGTGGAAATTGATGAAAGGGACCGGAAAATTAGAGAGTTACAATATCAATTGGACAAGGTCCATTTGACAATATCATACTTGCAATAGGAGAATAGGGAACTTAGGCATAAAACATCACAAGAAGCTATTCAGCCTAGTGAAGATGAGTCAACAAAGGAAACATTGGCACATGTTGACATAGGAAAAGGAAAAATGGTCATTGATGTGGAAGAGTTGAAGGAGGAAGTTGAGTAGTTGAGGAGATCTAGAGCTAGGTATGCTTCCAAGGTGAAAATTCAAGTATTGGATACCGTTCAACCTGAAGAAAAGATTTCTTTTTTATGAGTAGAAATAATTTGAGGAGCTACTAGAACAACTTGAAGGATTTCAACTACAGGTGGATCATCCAACAAAAAAGGATCACAGAGACAAGTTTTATTTGTTTAGGTAGTTGAAAGTTGTTGAGCCTATCCTTGACAAGGAAAACTACAAATTGGAGTCGACCCTGCCTCTGTATAGGCAAGTGAAAAATATATATGCAGAAAACTTGGTCCTAAAAAGAAGACTCATGATGGTGAAGAAGAAGCTCACTAAAGTCAAGGAAACTAGAAGAAAAAGAAAGAGAGGTAAGTTGGACTTACTTGCAGAAGCTAGGAAAAAGGTGAATCTCCAACAAGAAATCTCAACTCAGCTTAGAAACTTTTTTTTTGGCTCAAGAGATCAGAAAAAAGCTAAATTTTAATGAAATTTGGAAAGACGCAGTAAGGTGCTTGCTGCACTTTTTATATAAATTTTGTTAATGGTGGGATGGTGAAGTTTTAAGTTTTTTGTTTTCATGAGGGAGTTATATGAAGTTTCCAACATCCAAAATTGATGTTTCCAACACTTTAAATTATGAAAAGAGTCACCATATGTTGAGTCTTTGGAGGCACTGCATGTTGGATTGTGTTATGTTCTTTGCACGACTAGCCCCAGTAATGAAGCTGGGGGGTTAGAAGGGTTCGAAAACCCCCTTTATGAGGTCCAAGGTCGTGCCCCGTGAAGTTTTTTTTGGACCATATATTAGGTGGGCGAACTTACCTATGGTTTTGTGCATGGATTTCACACATGGTTTTGGGTGCAATGGTTTTCGGTCCATGGTATTTTGTAGATCCCGTCAAGGGAACTACGGTTATGTTCTATTCCAGGGTTAATGGATTGGGGTTTATGGATGCTTCAACATGTATATATATGTATTGTGACATTGAAAGGAACATAATGAAAAATAAAGCTGGTAGTCATGGTTTTGGGATCCACGGGAAAATGTCTATGTATATTTGTTTTATGTGCTATGCTCTTAACATTGTTTATTTTCTATTTTTAGAATTCATATGCAAGCAATTTCTGTATGGGGCTAAAACCTACATTTGGTATCAGAGCTATTTTAGCTTCAAGGGGATGCCTTTGTTGCTGAGGGGTTTTTCCTGGGCCTTTGGTAGACCCTGTTCAGTGGGAGAACTGCGTGATTGATTCTTGTGGTGAAAGAAGATGGCGAGTAGTGGAGAGATATAGATCAAGAAATTTAATGGTCAAAGTTTTGAGTTTTGGAAACTCAAGATGGAGGATCTGCTGGTGGATAAAAATTAGTGGATCATGGTAGATACAGATACTAAACCAATGGCAGTGTCTGATGAAGAATGGAAGAAGTTGGATTGGATCGAGAAAAGCACAATACGGTTGTGTGTCTCTGATTCAGTATTTTGAAATGTATCAAGGGAAGATATGGAAAAGGCTTTGTGGGACAAGTTAGGGAATTTTTACCAATCTACGAATCTAGGAATAAATTGTTCCTACGGAAAAAGCTATATAACCTAAGGATGAAAGATGGAGACTCAGTGACAGAGCATCTGAACACATTTCATACTGTAGTAAACTATTTATTATCTTTTGATATTAAAATTTCATATGAAGATAAGTGCATCAGTATTTTGTGTTCTCTACTAGATTTGTGGGATAGTCTAGTTGTTGCAATAAGTAGCAATGCAACCGCCTTATAGTTTGATGAAATCGTCTCATCCTTGATGACAGAGGAGATGACACAGAAAAATATGGAGAGCTAGAATGGTGATTCCTTCTCTATACGAGGATGGTTCCAGAACAAAAACAAAAGTAAATCCTCGAGTGGAAGATCTAAATCTAGAGGGTATCTCAATCTCTAGGAAAGCCTGTAAAGGTGTACTAGAAATGCGGAAAGGAAGGGCACTACAAAACGGACTGTAAATCTAAAGTTCTTGAGAAAGGAAGGGGATCTGATGATGCTCCTTCTGTAGAGGCAAAAACCACCTCAAATGAAGGTGGGGATGTGTACTTTTCTTCTTCTTCAAGTACACATATAGATCATGAGGCATGGTTGATTAACTCATGTGCATCCTTTCACTTCACTCCCCATAGAGAGTGGTTATGTGATTATGAGAAATATGATGGGGGTGATGTCTTCTTAGGGGATGAAAGAAAGGATAGAATCATTGGTCGTAGAAAAGTCAATTTGAAGTTGTAAGGTGGAAGGATTAGAACACTTCCAGATGTTCTGTATATTTCTACATTAGCCAGAAATTTGATTTTTGTATGAAAGTTGGATGATGCAGGTGTAAAGACAGTGTTCAAGAAAGATACCAGCAAGATGGGTTGGGGAGCACTGGTATTGATATAGGGAGCTCGGATTGGAACTTTGTACAAGATGCAAGGTAGCACTGTTATTGATGGGTGCAACAATTCTGTGGTTCATGAAAGTGGAGCAGAAAATCTAGTGGTATTTGGAGAAAATACCATGTTATGGCATCAAAGGCTTGGACATATTGGAGAGAAGGGCCTTTGAATAATTCATGGTAAAAGTATGGTATAAGGCATGTCTAATAGCTCTTTGGATTTTTATTTCTGTGAAAATTATGTATATGGGAAGCAGAATCAGGTGAGTTTCCCCTCTAGTGGTAAGAGGGCAAAACATATATTAGATCTTGTGCACAGTGATGTGTTTGGACCTGTGTCGGTTCCATCACTGGGTAATTCTATGTACTATGTATCATTCATAGATGACTTATCAAGGAATACATCGATATATTTCCTCAAGAAGAAATTTAAATTCTTTGACAGGTTTAAATAATTTAAGGCTTTGGTGAAAAACTAGACAGAGAAGAAGATAAAGGTATCGAGGACAGATAATGGTGGATAATTTTTCAAGAAGGAATTTGAAGAGTTCTGTAAGAAGTGTGATATAGCATGGTAGAAGTCTACTCCATACACACTTGAGAAAAATGGAGTTGTAGAAATAATGAACAAGAGGTTGATGCAAAGGGAAAGAAGCATGCTCAGTGGTGCCGACATAGGATAGGATGTGATGCATATGTACATGTTCCAAAGAAGAAAAGAACAAAGTTGGATAGTAAATTTGAAAAGTGCATCTTTATTGGGTAAAAGGATGGTTTAAAAGGTTATAATATTTGGAACCTAGTAACAAAGAAGGATGTGTACAACTGAGATGTGGTGTTTAGAGAGGTGAAATATGTTATTAAACATGAAGTCCTACCAAAGGAACTTGAGAAGATAGAGTTTGATCTAAAGGAGGAAGAATCAGAATCTACAACAAAAAAAGAATCATAATATGAAGAGCCACAAAATCTGAGTGTGAGAAGATCAGTTCAAGAAAGAAGGCATCCAGAAAGGTATAGTCCATCTTCTGTCTATTCAAATTTTTCTTTCTCCATTACTGACCATGATCCCATAACTATGAAGGAAGTAGTAGATTCAGAGGATGGAAATTTCTAGAAAGAGCCCATGTTTTATGAAATGACATCTTTTCACAAAAATGAGGCTTGGGATCTGGTGGAGTTGCTAGCTGGAAGAAAACCCATTAGCAGCAAATGGGTGTTCAAGAAGAAGATGAATGCAAAAGGAAAGGTGGAGAAATATGATGAGCCCCAAAAAAGGGTAACTTATTGGGCTCATTTTTCCTATTATTATTGATTAATCCACTATCCTTCATAGTTCTATGCATGCTTTTGAATATATTTATGTTAATTGAATGAATGAGAATACTCACTTGACCACAAAGTATGATACATGTTTATTGCAGATTTTTGGACATCTTTTGGACCAAGGTCAAGCATTTATGAGCCAGTTGATAGACAAATATGAAGGAACAAGGCTGAGGATTTGTAGGAAGGGTGTCTCCAGCACTAGATTACCCTTTCCTCGAGTTTTCCACCATCAGCTCGAAGTTCAACAACCCACCAAAGATGATTTCAAGGGGAAACCGAGCAGATTTTGTGAAGTGGCTGATTAACTGCAATCTTGAGCAGCCAAGCCCCTAAAGTTAAGGAGGGTTTTTGGGAGTCCTCGTAGTGCATAAGTAGGAAGGCTTCAAGCCTTAGTAGGTTAGCCATTGAACCGTTGTTTTTTGCGCTTGAGTGCAGCTCTACCTTTCAGCTCAACTTCGAGCTTTTGTTGTAACTGTTTTGTGACATGATTATTTTTTGAGTAATGGAGATAAATTTCACCTTTTACCAGCTCTGAGCTTTCTTAGTAGGCTGTATCTCTTGGGGTTGGGCCGAGCCCAAGTGCCAATACCTCCTTTGTGTACGTTTATGTGTTTTTGATGCATTCCTAGAATAATTTCTATTATTTAGATTAAAATCTTTCTTTGTTACTTAGGTCATTCTTTATGATTGAAATAAATTTTCATGCTTCAAGTTGATTTGATAGTTTGGTAAATGAAAATACCTACAAAAAGGCCACCAAGCAATCCTTGATCTCATCTCTCCTCCTTGGGACCATGAGCTGAGAGCATACTTGTTGCCACAAAACACTATTTTTGCCTCTTCATGCAATTGCTAGTGTTAGATTTTTAGTTAGGGAAGTTGATACCAGTTGTACTTGAATGTTTAAAATCTATTTTTGCTTAGCTTCCGTATTTATCTTCCATGATTTTCTACCAATAAACTTCTGTTCATCATGTTTCTAGTTTTTAGGTCAAATTAGATCAAAATAGCTAGATCTTTGGTTTTCCTAGTCTTTGTTGATTAGTTTTGGAAAATAGTGTGCAGAACACCTGTGATACCTCCCTTCCTACCCTTCCTCCATCACACAACCTGATCCAACCCCTAATCCAATATTCCTTCCTTTAATTTGCACATTTTCCCACTTTGCCCTAATTTCTACATTCTTGTGCATCATTGCTCCCTCCATCCTTGAACAACACCTATCACCTTAATCACTCCTTAGCCTCGTTCACCACGTCCTAGACCCCTAAAAATCCTTATCCAACCTCCATTTCCACTTTCCCACCATTTTTCCACCATAAACCCTCCAAAATCCTCTTTCGGATCTTCCTGTAGAACATCCTGTAGAACCCCTGCAGACTTCCTGTAGAAGTTCACATGAGAGGTTTTTAGAGATCCGATCACTATGAAACTATTTGGAAGGGTGTTAGGGACCCCTTAGGCCCTATTCTCACCTTCCCAACCTATAGCAAGTGCCCACTCCATTTCCTTTCGCCCATCAACCTCTGCATAGTCAAAAGTAGTCAAAGCACATGCATAATAATTCTGCGAAATCACTCAAAAATACAAAAATATGTTTTCTTCATATTTCTCTTCAGAAGTAGCTTAGCCACATGCATTTTACCTTTCCAATAGTTGATGGCATCCATTTCGACCACTTTCATCTCTTTTCTTGCACCAGTAGGCTTAGTTAGTAAAACTAGGGTTTGCTAGGGTTTGCGTTTCTTTTCAGTTTTCAGCTTCTCTCTGCAAGTAGACTAGCCTCCTTTGAGTTAGCTTTCATCCATCATAGTTAAAAGCTTCTTCTAAGAGCTCATAGAAGTTGGATTAAGCTCGTAGTGGACTTGTGCCAGTTGATCAAGTGACAGTCGACGACAAGAGCTAGTACTTGTGCATATAACACCGTCACTTCCAAGTTTGTTACGAACAACCAAGTTGATAAAAGTAAAGAAGGGAGTCCCAGGAGTTGTAGCATCATTGCTGCAATACTAGAGCCCACCAAAATACAAAGCCCTGTTGGTAGAAAAAGGTTATTTGTAGGTGCAAGAATTGATTTTGGTGATATTTTTTTCCCCTGTTGCTAAGGTAGCTTCTATTAGATTACTTTTATCCATTGTTGCTACTTTTGATTTTGAGGTAGAACAGATGGATGCGAAGAAATAATTTCTCCATGGGGATCTGGAAGAATAGATCTACATGAATCAACCAGAAGGCTTTGCGGTGAAGGGTAAGAAAGAACTATTTATGCTAGTTAAAAAAATCTATGTATGGGTTAAAACAGTCACCAAGGATGTGGTATCACAAATTTGATAAATTTATACAGGGACTTGGCTTCTCCAGGAGAAAAGCAGATCACTTTGTGTATTTTAAATTAATTGGTGACCGTGTTATTTATCTGGTCTTGTATGTGGATGATATGTTGCTGGTTGGAAATGAAAACAAAATTATCTAGGATTTGAAGAACTAATTGTTCTCCAAATTCGACATGAAATATCTTGATGTTGCAAACTATATTTTGGGCATGGAAATTAAATGAGACTAGGCAGAGAGGAAGCTCTGGTTAAACCAGAGAAGGTATGTCAAGACAATACTATAGAGGTTTAATATGTAGGATAGTAAACCGGTGAAGGTTCCTATTCCTATAGGTGTAAAGTTATCTACTGAACAATGTCCCAAGACATAAGAAGAGGAAGAGGACATATCCCATGTTCAATATGCTAGTGCAGTTGGTAGTATGATGTATGCAATGGTCTGTACTAAACCAAACATTGCACATGTAGTGGGAGTATTGAGAAGGTTTATGTCAAAACCAGGGAAGGATCATTGGACATCGGTGAAGCAAGTTTTTAGGTATTTGCATGGCACTAGTGATTATGGTTTGTGCTACCAAGGAATACTTGGATTGGACAGAGTTTTGGACATCCGTGGATTTGTTGATGCAGACTAGGTTGGAGATCTAGATCAAAGAAGATCTACAAGTGGGTATGTGTTTAACCTATTTGGAGGTGCAGTCAGTTGGATGAGTAAGAGGCAATCTGTAGTTAAACTGTTAACTATAGAGGAAGAATACGTGATAGCCACTCATGCAAGCAAGGAAGTAGTTTGGTTGTAGATATTGTATTGAAGTATGGGGTTAGTACAATGAGCTATAAGGATAGACTGTGACAACGAAAGTGCAATTTTCTTGGCAAAGAACCCTGCTTATCATTCAAAGACAAGGCATATTGATGTTTAGTATCACTTTGTGAGGGATATGGAAGTATACAAAAAGGTGTTGCTGGTAAAGGTGGACACTTTGAAGAATACTGCAGATGCATTAACAAAGTCTGTGAGCACTAAAAAGTTCTCTTGGTGTAGAGAAACAATGGGTGTTGTAGGGTTGGATCAATCAGTAAGCTATCCTCTAGCCCCCTATGGAAAGAAAACAAGAAGTGGGATAATGTTGGGTTATGTTATACTCTTTCCACGACTAGCCCCAGTAGTGAAGCTGGGGGGTTTGAGGGGGGTGGTAGCCTCCCTCTACGGGGTTCAAGGCAGCGCCTCGAGGTTTTTTTTTGGACCCTATATTAGGTGGGTGGACTTACCTATGGTTTTGTGCATGGATTTCACACATGGTTTTGGGTGCGATGGTTGTTGTTCCATGGCATTTTGTAGATCCAATCAAGGGAACTACAATTATGTTCTAATCTAGGGTTGATGAATTGGGGTTTATGGATGCTTTGACATGTATATATATGTATTGTAACTTTGAAAGGAACATAATGAAAAATCAATCTGGTAGTCCCGGTTTTTGGTATCCAGGGGAAGGTATCTTTGTATATTTGTTTTATGTGTTATGCTCTCACCATTATTTATTTTTTGTTTTTAGAATTCGTATGCAGGTAGTTTCTATACGGGGTTAAAACCTACACTATGAAAACAATAGTCTTGTTGTGAAAGTGGGGAATAGGTCAAAATAATGTTTGCAAGTGTTTTGAATCTTATTGAAGAGGTTCAACACCATCACATAGGTATTTGGAGCATACCCATTTCCTTGATTTTGACAGAAGGGGGTTGCAACCGTACAAAACAGGGAGGCTATTTTATTTTGCTGCGAAACTAGCTAACATGCTGCAAGTCTAGACAATCAACACTTTTCATTTCAAATTTTGCATTTTCGAACTTATAGAAGTGATTCATATCATGTAGATATGTGACAAATTATTTTAGTAGTTTTATTTAATGTTTATTTGTCAATACTCTAGGTTAGTGATGTTTTCGGCTTGGATTGGTTGTAAGGAAAACTACTCCTATTTTTCAATATATGCACTAGATTTTTGATGTATCTACTTAGAAGATTTTTTTGGTCAATGATTTTGACCACCTAGGGTAGGATATCGAATCCTTAATGATTTATAAAGAGAATCAAAGTCATTGTAAGTGGTTTTGTTAGTTAGATTAGAGAAGAAATGCTTTTGTGCATTGCATTTTTCTAAAAGCTTTGCCAGTGAATGAATGAAATATAAGGTAATTTGTAGGGATTCCTGTGTTATAATTTTGGAGGTTTGTGCTTCTTTGATATTGTAAGTTATCTTGTGTGTTTACATCCCTTAAATGCATATCTTCTTTCTTGGAAAAACCATATGTTTTATTTTAGAATTCATCTTAATGGTGCTTTGTTTTATTTTTTCAAGTTATCAATGTTTTCAACTTAAAGCAACATTTTAGAATTCATCCATGGTTTGATGCCATAATGTGTCTTCTTTCACTTTTTCTACGTTCATCCCCTACAAAAATTTTACCTAAATACCACCGCCAAAGCTACCTATCTTGCCCCTCTAGAGAAACCCTCTCCTTTTCCTCATATCACTAGACAAAAAATGATTTGACACGACTCCAAGCCCAATGGATTTGTCTCTTTTCTCATCAACATACCCTTAAAAAAAAAAAAAAACCTTATTTAGATTATTACCTAGATTAATATCATATTTTCTAAAGTAACCTAAGTGAGAGATCCCTCTCTAAGGCTAGAAGGGATAGATTTTGACCGTGAAGCAGTTTGCAGTTACCTCTGGAATTCCCTTTTTAGCCTAGGGAAATTAGATAGTGCTAATAGAACCCTTTATGAATTTCGTCTCCATTCATGAGGTTGAATCTTAAAAGAACCTTTAAAATATTGAACAGACCATACCTTTTTATATTTTGATCAAACCAAAAATAATCAAAAATTTATACATTGGAGCATCTCGTTTTTCCTCTGAGATCAAGATTTATAAAGCCCTTTTTCATGAGTTTTAGTATATCTTTGCCTAGTCTTATGAGTAAATTATAGGCATCGACCTACATATCATAGTGCATGAGATTAAGAAGTATCCTGATGCCGAACCTATCCGACAATGCCTCTGTTCGGTCCATCCCAAGAAGGCTTGTTATACGGGAATAATGTCCACATGGATGCTGTTATTCCCACTAAGATGTGTGGCTATATTAGAAACAAACAATCAAAGTCCACTGTTGATTCCTTTTATGAAAATAGATGAGAGGAGAACCAAGAGGGCCAGCCTGAGTCTTGCGCTCGATTCCATCTCCTTCTTGATAGAGTTTTGCTGCCTGCTCTTTGTCTGCTCAGCTTCAAAAGGACCTGTAGAATCACAAAAACATACTACTATGCAAGAAAAAAGGATCTAAATTCACAAATAATGTAGGATCAGATGTACATTAACCATATACAAGCATATATAAACAAGTACACCAAGATATGGAAGGAAACAAGAATAGCTTTATTTAGATAAAAGTAGCAAGAGGATTACAACCATGAGCAGCTCTGACCCAGCATCATCCTCCAGCTAAGAAGCCCTTCTTTCACCTCAAGCAAAGCAAAATCACCCAACACTATGAATGTACACCAGACTACCAACAACACTTCTCTATAGATTACAAAATTCCAGCCTCTTGGATCTCTGTGATGAGGGATCCATATATAGATGATTACAGAGAGGTGAGTCATCTTCTTCTGGGATCTTGATTAGTGTCCTCTCTTTGATAGTTCCTGCTTCCACTTGGAGAATGATGATCTCCTACTCATCCCTGGTCGAAAACAAAGAGGCAAGTGTCAGAGGGTAAGCTTCTGGAAGATTCCATGATCTTCCACCTCACATTTTGTCCCTGCCATTTGTCCATTCCCGACCATTGCACCCTGCAGAGGAGCAATTCAGTATGCATCGCACCTTGTACACTGGGAAGGTGATATGCATCACACCCCCTGCACTGGGCTTTCAGTATGGTCCAGTTTTGACCATTTATGAGTAGTTTTCAGTGGAGAACTTCTGGGAGATGATGTGATCAGCTAACCTTGTTCCTTTAGGCAGTGAAGCAACACTTTTAGGGACTTAGGAGCCCTCAGTTTATGAACATTTATGATTGGGGTTGAAGTGCCCAAAAATGTCTATAACAATGCCTCAAACTACTCCTAGAAGGTTTCAGACCCCAATTTGTCAAATTGAGTCATATCAGTAAAAATGTTCTTGTGAGCTAATTCCACCACTTTTTCCACTCTGTAAGCATCAATATGGTTGAAAAATAATGTAATGATGCAATCCAGATCATACCTCCCCATTTTGGGTGGCTTTTGGTCGCAAAAAGCTTCTACAAATGAGGCAACGAAAATTTTCCTCCACCTTCTCTCAAGTGTACCATTTGGCTTTACTTGGAAGTTGTCCTTTCTACCGAATCTACCAAAGGTCATGCTACACCTATCTTGTAGTTCTTGAACTCACCTAAAAAATTGTATCCTTTATCAAATCTACCTAAGAATTTGTTTCCAAATCCTTAATAGATGGTAGGAATTTTTCCTCTTCCTGATCTAGCATGGAAGGCTCATAGAGTTCTATATTCTCTACATTTACCATTGAGTAAATGCATATATATGGGGATATAGGAATTATCTCAGAGCCTTGATTTTCATACTAGGACCTTGTAGCCACTCTTTTTTCAATTGTAACCATACTCTGTTTCCCACTTGGAAGGAATTCTCTATTTTATGTTGATCATGCCTAACCTTACATTTTTCCTGTGACTTATGTAGTGTCTCTCATACTTGTAGATGGATCTGCCTAATCTTTCTCAAAAAATTTCTCTTCCCTAAACACATCCCCTGTAATATCCTCCCTCACTCCTTTCTACCTGTATGCAATATCCAAAGGGAGAAGTTTCCAATGGGGACTTACAAGTAGAGGTGTGGTCTACTTTGTTCTAAGAGTGTTGTTGGGTTGTGTTATATTCTTTCCACATAGTTAACATGGGGTTTGAGGGGTACCCATAACCCCACTTTATGGGGTCCGGGGCAGCACCCCGGAAAATTTTGGTTTTGGACCCTATGTAGGTTGGGCGAACCCACTATGGTTGTGCATGATTTCGCAACTTTTTTGGACGTGATGGTTTTCGGTCATGGATTTGGATCGATGTCTTTTTTTGTCCACGTATTGGACAGATGTTTTTCAGTCCATGGTATGGATGCTTCGACAGTATAAATATGTATTGTAACATTGAAGGGAACATAATGAAAAATCAAGCTGGTAGTCTCGGTTTGAGATCCAGTGGGAAATCTCTGTGTATATGTGTTTTATGTGTTATGCTCTCGCATTTTTATTTTTCCTGTGATTTAGAATTCGTATGCAGGTAATTTCTATACGGGGTTAAAACCTACAAGTGTTGTATCTACATCGTATTTCATTCAGGTCTTCAGATGCTTCTGATTGTAACCTCTCAAAAGATGCACTAAAGTCCTATTCACTACTTTGGTCTTCCCATTTGTCTATGGATGGAATTTTGTAGACCTCCTAAACTTTGTGCCCATCTTCTCTGGAAATATATTCCAAAATGCACTAAGGTAAATTCTATCCCCATCTGAAACAATTCTCCTTGATATCCTAAAGTGCACCCATATTTGTGTAAAGAATAAGTTCATTTCTTTTTTCCCACTGATGGTCTTTTTATAGGGCATCAAAACACACATCTTGTTGAACCTATCAACTACCATGAATAAGTAGTCATGTCCCTTCTTGGTTGATGGTAAACCTCCCACAAAGTCCATGGAAATGCTTTCCCAAGGACAAGTGAGTACAATTAAGGTATGACATAGACCAATTTTCTTGTTACTAGGCTTGCTAGTACAATATAGCATGCATCCTTTTATGAACCTAACTTCTTGGTTTTGTATCTTGGGCCAATACACATACCTTTACAAGTTGGACACTATCTTTCCTACACCAAATTACCCTACAACCTTAGAGGTGTGAACCTCTCTAATAAATTGCTATAGCTCACCTTTAGGAACACTTAACAAATCTAGCCTATCGAGCAATTTATCCTAGAGATAGTAGTCAATTGTGTTGTAACCATTATGCACATGATTCTGGTTTTGCAACTACTGAAACACCTTCTTGAAGTCCTCATCCTCTAAATATGCCTCTTTATATTCATCATGGGTGAATGGATCCATGAGAATTATATTTAAAAAAATTCTAGACCCTTTTCATGTCAAAAACCATCATTTAGGGCCTCAAAATGACCCCAAACGTTTAGGACCTAGAAAACTATAGAAAAAATGCTAAGATGGAGAAATGTGAATTAAGATAGTGGAATAGGTGGGTGGTCACCAATATCCACTTTGATAAATCCCCCCCTCCTCCCTCAAGAATAAATGATATCCATTGCATTAAGTTCCCCCATTAAATGGGTAAACTTTTACTAAACTTGGCCCTAGGTGAGCCACTTGCCTTGGTGCAGAAGCTATCCTTCTTTGACAATAAAGTTGGATCCTCTCTTGATGAGTGCCCTTAACTTGTGTATCTAAGATCTGATTAGTGGTTTCTTGTTACATGTTGTCAGGGTTGGGCTTTATTGGTGTCAATTTATTTGTTATCATTGATGTTTCCAATAATGGTAGAATGTATAACCAAAGGAGGCCCACATTGAAAATTGAGTGTAAACCAATGAAGGGTAGAATACCAATCTCAAAAAAATTTTCACCCATGGGCTTGGTCATGGTGTAAGGTCCATAGTTAAGTGGATGAAGCTTCTGATGGGTTCCTGTAAGGTTCATTTTCTACAAATATGGGAAAACCTTGTTTCCCACTTGAACTTTGTGTGGCACTTGGTGTTGATCATGGTGTTTTTTGTACATATTATTGATTTCCTGTAAAATATCATGGATATATTGATGTATGTGTTGAATTAATTTAATGAAGTTGGTGTATTTTTTAGCCTCAATGTGAGGATGGGAAGATTCCACATGTGTGGATATAAGGGGTAGTGCTACATCAGTAGGGCCCAATAGTTGAAAGCCCAAACCTCTTGAAAAGGCTATGGCCAGTCGAACAGTGGATGGTTTTGTAGTATATGTGCTAAACAAAAGGGATAATTGCATCGCATGTTTTTGAATTCTTGGATTTGTACATGTACAAGATATGTATGATCATCCCATTGAAATCTTTTGTGTGGTCATCCGTTTAGGGGTGGAAGGTGGTGGATTTTTCAAGCTTGTTGTCTAACAGTGACTAAAGGTTCAACCAAAATCTGCTTAGAAACCTAATGCCACAATATTATATGATGGTCAGTGGCATCCCAATATGGACCCGCGCCCATTCAAAGAAGAGCTTAGCAATGGCCTCTACTATGATATTCTACTTGCAATCTATCAATATGGACATCTTAGAAAATAAATTTACAACCATAGAGAAATAGTCATTTCTCTACTTGGGTGAAGGAATACCAAACATGTAATCCATCAAGGGATTCTCAAGGCCTCTCAGGGGTAGGAAGAGGGCATACAAGCCTTTCATCTTAATGGTTAGTTTGGAAATGACACACGCAGTGCAAGGCCTGATATACTTGCTGACATCCTATCGAAGTTTCAACTAATAGAAATACTTTTGTAACATGGCAACTATCTTTTCCACACAAAGTGTCTTGTTATTAGACTATACTATGTTTCTCGAATCAACTTCACATGCTTACTTGAATGAACATAGAGATGGCAAAAATGGCACAACAGTCTATTCAGAAGATGAAAGTTAGTGACAATCATGTCTGTGCTCAATATCTAGGAGGTGATAGTGAAGTCAGGATCACTCTCATATAGTCAGTGCCACCTATAGGTCTCATGTCCGCAGGAGTGGAGTATTGCGGTTAGTGTTGCAACTAGAGCTTGTCGACTGAGACAATTAATGATGTGATTGGTGTTCCATGTCTTATATTTGATTTGAGATGAAATCACTGCAAGTATGTGGATCACTTTTGATGGTGGTAATTCTATGATTTTCCTTGCGTCTACATAAACTATATAGCCCTGTGATCAATGTGGATCACTGCCTCCTTCCCAAGAGTGTAATGATTGCATTGGTGCTAGGATTGTATAATGGAACACATTTATTTGTCATAGGTAGGGTAATTACAGATGAAATCTAATAATGTCTCACTATAGCAGGTCATTGAAAGACTATGCTATGTGAGAACTGTAACCACAACATAGTCTACAACATCTCTCTCAATGTCAAAAGGTTGTTACAGATCGAGTGAGGAGAGAACTGGGGTTGAGCATAAGCAGTGTTTCATATCATTGAAATATTTTCATTGTGACTTTACCGACATAATTTTTCTTTGCCACCACCCTTGCTCACTTGGTTAAGGACCCATGCAATATGAGAGAAACCCAACATGAACCTCCACTAGAAGTTGTCAAGGCCTACGAAACTTCAAAGCTCAGTTAGTGTGGTCAAGGACCTTTTTCATGTCGAAGGACCATTTTTCCAAGTTAGAAGATAACTTATGTTTCCATAGAGTGTGAAGGACTTACTGAATATGCTACAGGTGTTTTGTCTAACTCTTACTAAAGACGATAATATCATCTAGATATACCACCATAAAATAATTGGTGAAAGGCTACAATATGTTATCCATTAGCCTCATGAAAGTTGTTTGGGCATTTGTCAAACCAAAGGGCATGACCAAGCATTAAAAAATACCTTATTTGGACTTGAAGACAATATTCCATAAACCATTTGGTTCTATTAAGACTTGGTGGTAGCTATATTTTAGATCAATCTTACCAAAGTACTTAGCCCTCTTGAGCTGGTTTGGAAGGTCGTCAATTGAGGGTTTTGGTACCATTTCCTGGATGTGATTTTCGTAGGGCGTTGTAATCAATGTAGAGTTTCCAGGTCCCATCCTTCTTCCACACAATTACAATTGGGTGCAGGGTGAGGAGCTATCAGATGTGCCCTTTTTGGAGCAGTATTTGGATCTAGAATTTGATTCCCTACTTTTCCATTAAAAAACAATGATAGATTGGCATATTGGGTAGATTTGTACTAGGGGTCAGATCAATTGAATCCTTGACCTAGAAATGTAGAGGTACCCCAACGGGTTAGAAGAATATGTATTTGTATTCTTCGATGACCTTTTCCAATTACTTCTATAGTGTGGAGAGGCCCTATGTGGAGGCCATGTATATGGCCACGATCTTGTACTTGCTTTGAGAGTGAATCAGGAAGAAGACAAATGCACTAGTCTAGGAGATGACTTTACTACATTTCTTAGTGGAGATCAAAGAAATTGTACTATGTGGAGCTACCTTTGTATCTTGTGAGTTTTCTACCCAAAGTAATAATAATGCTATGAGGGTTAGACTCATATACAACATGATACTTTCACAATTATGGTTGGACTAAAATAACATCACAAACGTCAAGGGGGAATATCACAAAACACCTCATCCTTGAAGGGATTGATGTTATAGGGCACGCAACATTGTTGGATGATGCATACATATCACTCTTAGCAGAGCCACCCAATGGAATATGGCTACATGTGTGGTGTTCTTGGAAAATCCAATTACCTAACAACCTCTATTGAGATGAGGTTATTTTAACTTTAATTATGAATAATGAAATGGAATGGAGCACCCTTCACCCACATTTGGAAGTGAAAAAGGTGCTCACCTTCCTCTGGTTCTTTGGGATCACTTTGTTGGACCTTAGTGGTAGTAATGGTGGTGTTAGGTTATGTTTCAATAATCCACTTCCACCTATCTAGCTTTTATTTAGAGTTGGAACCTACATATGACTTTGAGTTTTTTAGCTTAGCCACCAACTACTTCCTTGAGTGACATTCATCGATGTTATGTCACGGGTTCTTATGGAACTCATACTAATTTCCCGTGTCTTTCTTTATTTGCAACTTAGATGGGTTGTCCTAGGGTGGTTCATCTTAGCTATGTTTTTGTTTTGTGGCCTTGGGCTGTCTTGCCCTACTTCTGTTGTGAGGAATTCACAGATCCAAACTCTTGCTTCTTCAGTTTAAAATTATGCTCAATTTTGACAACATATCAATATGTTGTGCTTAGTGAGAAGATGTCTGGGAATTCCATTTCTATCTGATGTATCTATGTAGACCATCACCATACTTGAGCACTAGATGTTGCTTAGATTCTTTGATACCTAACTTGGTACACAAGGTATGGAAGATTTTTGTGAACTCTAGTACTGTTTGATACCTCTCTTTCCGCAGTGTGGTCCATCTCATGTAATGGTCACCATAACTTTCAATAGGGTAATATTGTTCCCCAATAACATCCCTAAAAGGGCCCCATGTGGGTATGAATGCAAACATTATGGATTCTTTTGTGGCCATTTACTCATAGTAAGTCTCCCACCAATCCTTGAGGCGTGCAAGGGTAATCATTTTTCTATCAAAAAAATTATGGATAGAGAAATAGCCTTCTAATAGATTTAACCATTTTTCTAGAACATTTGCATCTATTTGGCCTTCAAATATAGGAATATCAAAATTAACTTGTACTTTGAAGTGAGTGATGCCTCCAAAGTGGTTGTTTAATGAAGATGCATTGGCTGTTAGTAGTTAAGGACCTGGGAATATTATACATCATCTCATTCCTTTGTCACATGAGGGCTTCCTAGAGCAATAGTTTAATAATATATCTTCTTACCTTGTCTTTCTTTTCTTCTGCCATGGAAAATCATTGGGGGTCGGTGAGGCTGGTCATGTAAAAGGTGAGGTAGTTTGAGTCTCAACTCCTTATACCTTGACCTCATTAGGGATATGCATAAAGAGATAGAAAAAGAGCAGACTACTAAGATACTGTTGATTTGGATTTACAAAGGGAAAAAAATGAAATATAAATTTATAAAATGAGCACAAAGATATAGTGGAAATTAAATTCTATTAATAAATGGAAAGTGCTAAACCTATAAAAATACATAATGAAAAAAACCCACTCAAATGGTGGTATCTTATCTTTGAGAAGAGATGTGATGGCTATGAAAATTCACCAAAGCACATTAAAATGAGGCTGAAAGGACATTTTTAAGACAAGCACCAACAAGGAAACCCTAACGTCCAAAAGCCTAATCCTATGAGATGAAACATCAAAAAGATTGTGGGCTCTAATGGGGTTGGTATGCCAACTTCACGGGGTCATAACTTTTGTGTGAGATCTACATTTGGCATGCTTGGTAGCTCATTGGAAAGTTCTATGTTGGGTCCCTATAATACTAGTGATTACCCCATTACTATTGTAGTTGTACCCCTTATTAGTATTTTTGTGCCCCTATTGTCCCCATATTGTTATTACTGTGCCCCATAGAATCCCTCTATTGTTATTTTTGTGGCTTTATATTATTATTGTTAGGTCGATTGGGT
>APFE030194858.1:0-11108 GCA_000404065.3 Pinus taeda | reverse complement strand
CATGCAGAACATAATCAGCAAGGATTTGTAAGCAAAAAAGCTCAAAAGAGGTATAACTGACTCCCCTTCTCTGTTTTCCCCCAATCATTAACTAACTTCCCCAAAAGAGGTCAAGATCTGCTTGACACCTCTTAAGTTCCATCATCTTCATAGCACTAGCTTCAGTAAAGATCTACTTTACTCAAAGCTGTTCCATATTTTCTCCCAAAGTATGGTCCTATCCCCTTGTAACAGCCTAAGCTCTCCTGAACTTAGCGCTTTCTTACCATTTCCATATTAACCACTAACATTATTATTTAGCTCCCTATTCTTCCCATCCCCTTATTAATATTAAGTAAAATCCCCCTATGTAATATCCCTCCCCCTTGTTGAAAAATAACCATAAGTACTCCCGGGAATTGCTCAGTTTATCTGAAACTTAGCAAGAACCCCTGACCTCCAAAACCACCTCCCAGATACGATGGACTCCTTCCAAAGTATAAAATCCCTCTGAGGTAATCGGACCCATTCCGAAACCTCAAGTGCCCTTCACACCCACTTACTTGCTCATTCCTCCTCAAAGCCGTTTTGCATCGCACCTTCGCACTCTCATCTTCATGCAAATCATCACCCATCCGTTCCCTGCCGATGCGATATTACGATATTGGCGATCGGCGATCACAAATGCTGAGTGTCCAATCCATTCACCTCTCCGTCTCCGCCGATGCGATATCGCGATATCGCCGATCGGCAGTCGCAAGCGCCAAGTCTCCAAACTAATTCCCCCTCGTTCCCCGCCGACGCGATATCGCGATATCGCATCAGAGTTTCTTCACCACAGTACATCCAGTATCTCACCACGTCACTCTGTACTAGGGACCCACAGCTGACGTCATCCACCATACAACCGACGCCATGCTTACGTCAGCAGCCAGAAAGCCGAAAAAGCTTCGCGTAGGAAGAAAAATCGCACTTCGGAGCTCCAGATCAAGAAACGGAGGCAGTTTCCGATGCACGATTAGCGCATCGCTACAGGAAATAGGCCATTTCGAGGAATCTTCAGGGAATCTTTTGATTGCTGAGCCCATTGCACGCCGAAAGAGCCCGAAAAT
This sequence comes from Pinus taeda, assembly GCA_000404065.3. Classification (NCBI taxonomy): domain Eukaryota; kingdom Viridiplantae; phylum Streptophyta; class Pinopsida; order Pinales; family Pinaceae; genus Pinus; species Pinus taeda. The sequence continues at coordinate 10,017 of APFE030194858.1, read as the reverse complement.
CGCCCGATCGTGCCAAAGGATCCGGTTTAAAGACAACAGCAAATCAATCACAGAGTTTAAAGTGTATCAGATCAAATCAGCAGGCATCAAGCGTGTCAAAGAGTATCAGTCGACGGCGTAAGCCATCAATGTAGTGGCAAAGTGTATCAGCGAATATTTTGAGCAGCGGCCCGAAGCAAGAGAAAATTTAATATCTTCCAGCAGATTCATAAAAGGAGGGCGAAACTACTTGAAGCTCTCAAATCATAATTATTGCACATTCAATTCACACCAAATCCGAACTGTAGCCCCGAAGCACAATCACTCGAGCAGCACTGCATCTGGTCCCCAAGGGCCATCTCGTCACCTGTTCCGATCCAGCTACCCCCAGCGCAGCCAAAAAGATTTACTTGCATTTAATTCCAGCAGCATTTAGATTTTTGAAGAGTTCTAAGCAGACCTATCAAGGTCATTTGTAATGATGTCTTTCCGATATTTTGTTTATAAATACCACCCTAAGCAATGTTGTGAGGGGTTGGTTGGTTGGTAGTAGCTGTTGGTCAGTCTTCTTTCCAGCATTTTCTCTGAGTAGAGACTCGCACTGTAACTGTCATAATTTCCATAATCAAAGACTGCTGAAAGCATGGATTGCGAAACAACTTGATGTTTTCTCTTGGCCAAGGAATGATCACGGAATTCCTGTGCTTCTACATGATCCAATAAGTGTTCTTCTCCCCTATTTTATTTTATGTTTTTTTGTCACCTTTCCACCTTTCTAAATTGTAGGAAAAAAGAATAGCTTAAGATTTGTTCCAATACACCTTAAGTTCAATTTCTGCGTTTTTCAATGTTTTCTTCAGAAACAATTATGAGCTTGTATTCTTAAATGATCTGGTTTACACTGTTTCTTTCACATATGAGTGCATGTCTTAGGAATTCTTAACTGCTCTGGGATCCCACTCATCCACTTCTCCTCTCTATCAGCATGATGAAATGATTCTCCTTTGCCTTTCATCCCTGATGTTCATTTCGTACTTTCAGTAGACCGAGAATTGTATCCTGTGTGGCTATCCCGCTCCGTATCCCCTTGTGACCAAGAAAACGCTCGCATGCCTCAATCTGTGACTCCATGCCCAATGGTTCGAAACTTATGACACCTTACCGTGCCTCTTCGTTCGAGAATCCTACCTTCTTTCCAATCACAATCAACACTCCCTATGAAAGTCAGAAAAGCTAGCTAAATCACAAAACATAAGGGTTGAATCAACAAGAGAGAGCCCCTCTCCTCCGATTGCAGGTGGCTAGAAACCTGCAATTAGAAGATTGGTTTGTGGTTACCTCGGCCGTATCCCTATTAGGAGCCTAGGGACAACCTGAGTGATAACATAATGGCGACTCCGCTGGGGACCTCCTCAAATAAATCAATGCAACCAGTCTGTAGCCTTACAGAGGAAGAAACCGAATTTTGATCGGCCGACCTGTGTGGTTGCATATTTTGAGAAAATTTTCAAAGATATATTAGAAACTGGCTCCTAGGAAACAAACACGTAATACATGATCAAATCCTGATCCAAATAACCCACCCATCATTGGAAATCCTAATTTAATTCCTAAGATCGTCATGGAACAAAAACGAAAAGATTGCCAGACCCCTGTTAGTCCTGAAACAATTCAGCCAATTGTTGTACCAACCCCTGTCAAAGTTCTATTCCAGTCTACCCCGAATTCCCCTAACTCATCACCCCCTTCTCCAAGTAGCTCTTCCACACCTCAACCACATATCCCTACCCCTTCGGCTACTCCCTCTTCCCCTGTTATTCCTGTAATCCCCCTCGGTTTAGGTGTTCCGCTCATCCTCGTCATCATGGCTAGATATGCACCATTACAACTACCTGCTAATCCCGGGGCAATTCCTGAAGACTATCAATCGAAAATCACTTACTTCGATGGCACAACCTCTTGCACCGCCCTACAACATACAAAGAAAATGCAGGATTATTTCGAGAGTTATGAGATAGACGATGATAGCGTAAGAATGAAGATCTTTGTTCAAAGTCTAACCGATGATGTCAGAACCTAGTTTAGGGCACTTCCACCTAATTCAATACTAAATCCGGAAGCCTTATACCAAACCTTCATTAACAGATGGGAGAAAAGGAAGGACCCCCTGCACATACTATCCGAATATGAGTCTATCAAGAGAGGACCTGGGGAAGCTGTCCTAGATTACTATGCCAGATTTAACAATGTTTACAACGCGATACCACCAAATTTAAGACCTCCACCGGACCTTGCTTTATACAAATTTCCGGGTGGCTTTGATGCCGAGATGGCGTATCAATTAAGGGAAAGAGCCCCTCAAAGCCTCGCAGAAATGCAAGACGCCGCAGTAAGCGTGGAAGCAAACCTAATCGCTAAAAGAAACAGAACCAGATCCGAGAGAAAAAACACTTTCAAAGAAGAACCCTCCTCTTTCGAGCAGAAACTTGATGCAGTCATCAGTTCCATGAACAGGATGGGAGATAGATTAGACAACGTGGAGAGAAAAAATTCATGGGAAAATCAACAGCCCAATGCCGCGAGGAATCCAAACTTCAGAAAAACCCAAAATTTGAACATAGGTAGGGCCAATCAGGATCACGACATTAGACCTCCTTTCCAAGAAAACTTTGCTGAGGCATCTACATCTGCTGTTCCCACAGACGGGACCCTAATGAACCTGGTTGATTCAGAAAATGGACAACAATTCTCCTTCACGGAAGAAAACCGACCATACCTTAATATAGAACAATTCCGCACTAAATCGGGAGAGTCCTTTGACTTTAAACAAGGGTATGACACTGCTATATACGAGGTACATAAGCAATACAAACTAAGAACACGGACTGTCGATGTGTTTCCGCCTAGCAAGGCAAAGGAGGGCAAGCAGCCCAACAGAGCTAAAGGGAAAAGCACCAACGATCAAACAACTGACAACCATGTCCCAAATTCTCAACAAGTTACTGTGGAAGATGTAACAGATACACATGGTTCTATGGAGCAGCCTCTGCACTCTTCCCAGCCTGAAGAAGACCTGGAGAGCATTCTCGAAAATATTCCCAGAACGGAGATACCATGGACAGTCATACATAGTGATACAGACGCTCTAAAAGGAAATATAGAGAGTACGCCTGAAAAAGAAAAATTCACCAGTGTCAATACCCGGAACCCAGTAGAAAAACCATTCAGCCTAGAAACCGAAATTGGAAAGCTTAAAATCTCCATTCCCCTCTCAGAACTGGCTAAGCATGCTGTATATAGACAACAAATTCAAAAATCGCTTCAATTGCCTGAAGTTAGGGATGATGTAAACATTCTAGATGACACCCCTGAATTACTATTCGGGCCAGAGGTTGACGAAAAAACAACATTCGGACCTGTTCCGCCTTTCTATATCAGCCTGCACATACACGATAAGATACTGCACAATGCTATGTTTGACTCAGGCGCCTCACACAACCTCATGCCCAAAGCTGTAATGGAAAAGTTGAACCTCGATGTCACCCGACCCTATAAAGATCTGGATTCATTTGATTCAAGTCAGGTCAAATGCCTAGGCTTAATCAAAGATCTTTGCGTATCCCTAGTCCAATTCCCGAACAAGACGATCTTAATGGACGTAGTAGTTGCTAACATCCCCACAAAGTATGGCATGCTGCTATCCAGATCATGAGGAGCAAAATTGCAAGGATCCCTTCAACTCGACCTCTCTTACGCCACTATATTCGTCTTTGGGCAACCAAAGAGACTTTATAGGGAGACACTAATGAAATACGTGGTAAGTAGTGAGGAGAAACCCCAAAATTTTCCAATATACTTGATCCATTTTGATATGGATTATTTTATCTTGTTTAACGATAATACGAGTCTTCACCCTCCTGACAAACTGCTATCCCTAGAACAAGAGACCGATGCCAGTGAGAGGCCAGTTGCCAACTCGCTTGAAATTGCCTCAACAGCCTGGGCAACCAGCACAGGACAGGAAGAAAATCCCGAAACAGAAGTCACCAGCTCATCCGCCCCGCATGCCCCTCAAATCCCCTATACACACCTTGGACCAGAGGTCTCATGGTATTTAGAATTTGATGGTGCAGTTAACAAGTTAGGAGCAGGGGCTGGAGTGTGGATTTACAATACTCACGAGAATCATGCACAAGGCCACACCTATAGACTCAATTTTAGATGTACAAACAACATGGCAAAGTACGAAGCCCTTCTCTTAGGTCTCAAGCTGCTCAAAACCTTGGGAGCTACCACAATTTCCATCCTAGGTGATTCGGACCTCATTATACAATAGATAAAGGGCAACTTCGTCGCTAATGATAGTAAAATGAGAGCTTACAGAGCCGCTGCCACCGAATTGCTTAGCACCTTCAATGATTTTGAGTTGGCCAAAATCGCACGAGAACATAATATTCATGCTCATAGCCTAGCTACCTTCGCTAGCACATGTAGGCTTCCCTTTGGACCAAGTCACCGCTTCACTGCAGAAGTAAAACACAGACCGTCAATTCCTAACAATGTCGAGAGTTGGCAGGTATTCCAAGACGATGTCCATATTAACAATTTTTTGACCCTGGAAGATGAATTCTCTAGCACAAACATTGACATGGACATTACACCAAAAACTCAACAGTTAGCAGAAGAAGATCGCCTGACCCTAACAGCCACCATGGTTCAACAGATACTCAGCCCAACTATTTTTGACAGCACAAACATAGGGCAACTGAAACAGTCTTGCTCACCTAAGGGAGCCGAGGTAGAACAAGAATTTATGGACCTAAAATGAAATGTTTTGCCTGTTGGCCTTACCCCATTGGAAGACATGTTTGATGACAACGATGTGGCCAGAAAACCAAAAATGGAACCTTTGGATTCCGCCATAGAAGAATACAACATAGGAACAACAGAACATCCCAAGATGATTAAACTTTCTAAAAACCTTCCTCCTGACCAAAAACCCAAATATGTGAATCTGTTCAAAGAATTTCAAGACGTATTTGCCTGGAGTTATGAGGACTTGAAGTCCTATGACACTTCAGTAATCCAGCATACCATTCCCCTAAGGCCGAACCAGAAACCATTCAAACAAAAACTCAGAAGAATCAACCCCATGCTTCTCCCTATGATTGAAAAAGAAATAAAAAGAATGTTTGAAGCAAGGATCATTGCGCCTATCAGATTCTCGGAATGGGTATCTAACTTAGTTCCTACCAGGAAGAAAACAGGAGAGATAAGACTGTGTGTAGACTTGAGAAATCTAAACCAAGTCTCCCTAAAAGACCACTACCCGTTACCTAAAATGGACCACATCTTGCAAAGAGTAGTGGGTTCTTCTAGGATCTCTCTACTTGATGGATTCTCAGGATTTAACCAAATTCTTGTTCACCCAGACGATCAGGACAAAACAGCTTTTACCACACCCTGGGGAACGTTCAAATACATTAAAATTCCTTTTGGGCTGAAAAACGTCGGCGCTACCTTTCAGAGGGCAATGGATATCACATTCGCTAAGGAGATACACGATTTCCTTGTGGTTTACTTGGATGACCTGACCCCATTTTCGAAATCTGACTTACAACACCTCAAGCACTTAAGGCAAATTTTCATCACATGTAGGAAATACGCATTTCCTTGAACCCAAAGAAGTCCCTGTTCGCCCTGGAGGAAGGCAGGTTATTAGGGCATATAATATCAAAAGATGGGATCAAAATCGACCCAGAGAGAATTTAGGCTATCCTCCAAATCCCTTACCCAAGAAACATGAAAGAGTTACAAGGATTCCTCGGAAAAATCAACTTCCTGAGGAGATTTATCCCCAATTTAGCTGAGTTAATAAGGCTATTGAGCAACATGCTAAAAAAGGACACCAAGGTGAGATGGTCCCTTGAGGCCAAGCAAGCTTTAGAGAGTATAAAAACGGCCTTGACTCAAACACCTATCCTTACCAGTTCTCAATTTGACAGAGACTTTATCATTTTTTCTTTCGCATCAGAACATACCATAGCCGCAGTCCTTCTACAGAAAGATGATCAGGGCAATGAGAAACCAATAACTTTCTTCAGCGGAGCTTTGAGAGACGCACCCCTAAAATTTCAGATCATGGAAAAGGAAGCTTACGCCCTGGTCAAAGCCATTAAAGACTTTAGAATTTACATCCTCTACTCCCATGTGATCGCATATGTCCCCAATGCTGTTGTAAAGGGTATATTAACTCAAGAAGGATTGGAAGGCAGAAGAGGAAAATGGATTGCTAGCATCCGTGAGTACGACCTTGAGATAAAGCCCACCAAGCTTGTAAAAGGACAAGGGCTAGCTAAGCTAATGGCCGAAACAAATTTCCAAGCACTAGACATTAATCAGCTGGATGATGAAGCGGAGCTGGCGACTCCACAGATCAGTGATACCTTCACACAGTCCCCTTGGTATTCTGATATTTGCTTTGTATTGTTAAACCTGTGCGCTCCCCCAGGATTGTCCAGAACTAAAAAAATATTTTTAAGAATGAAATCATCAAACTTTTGCGTCATAGATGGTGCTTTATTTTGGAAAAATTATGAAGGCATTTTGCTTAGATGTTTAACTAAAGATGAAACTAACAGCGTCATGAGAGAATTTCATGCAGGTGATTGCGGAGGACACTTATATTGGAAATCCATGACGGACAAGATCTTACGAGCCGGTTATTACTGGCCCTCCTTGTTTACAGATGTGAAAATGTTTACTGCCTCATGCCACAAATGCCAAATCTTTGAAGGAAAAAGAAAATTATTTCCTCTGCCCCTAAAGCCCATTTTGACCGAGAAGCCTTTTCAACAATGGGGTCTTGACTTCGTTGGAGAAATTCATCCCTCCTCCTCAGGCCAGAACAAATGGATTTTGACAGCCACCGACTATTTCACCAAATGGATTGAAGCCATCCCATGTAGGCAAGCCAATGACTCCACCATCATCCAATTTCTGGAGAGCAACATCCTGTCTAGATTTGGTTGCCCATAGAAAATCATTACCGACAATGCGGATGCTTTCAAATCTAATAAAATCATTAACTTTTGCCACAAATACCACATTACCTTAGGTCACTCCACGGCCTACTACCCGCAAGGCAATGGCTTGGCCGAGTCTTCTAATAAGAGCCTCATCAATATCATAAAGAAGATGCTAGAAGAGAACAAAAAGAACTGGCACAAAAAGCTCACCAGCGCCCTATGGGCAGACCGAATGTCCACCAAAAAATCCATCGGGTTGAGCCCTTATGAACTTGTGTATGGCATGGAAGCCAGGTTTCCTTCATCTCTGGGCATACCTACTATCAAACTGTTGCAAGAAATTCAGGCTGAACCGAACGACATGCAGAGAAGAATTAATCAGACTATTCACCTTCAGCAAACCAGAGAAGAAGTTTTCAATAGAGCTCAAGCTCTACAAGAAAAACTCAAGAAAATGTTCGACAAGAGAACCAAAGCAGAGGATTTCTGGGTAGGCAACAAAGTCCTAAGATGGGATGCAAGAAGGGAAGACAAGGGCAAACATGCTAAATTTGATTTTCTGTGGAAAGGTCCGTACGTTATCAGCGATGTGCAAGGCAATAACACCTACTTTCTCAAACCTCTTGATAACAGCACAGCGGAAGAAGGCCCGATCAATGGCCGGATGTTGAAACACTACAATGATGCTCCTGCTTGAAAGAGAAGTTGGTAGTTGGTTTGTACATATTTGTAAGTATCAGTTTTGACTTTTAGAGTTTATAATACCGGGAGCACGTGGAAGAAAGCAGGTGATGCTTCCCAGTTTTGCAGAAGACAGCAAGAAACTAAAACCAAGGCATTCTGGCCTGCTGTTCTTGACTTCTCACAAGGAGAAGCCATCCCCGAGTGGAGCCACTGTTAGCTCCTGCTGCAGCAGGTACTCATTTTTCATGATTGGCATTTCACAGGCCAAATATGTCGTACTTTTCTTGCTGCAATGCTCCATATTTTCTCAAACAGTCTCCAAATGAAGAAGGCCACTTCAAGATTCATTAAATTGCCTTCAAATTTTGTAAAATTTTCCTGGTATCTCTATTTTAGTTGAAGGGAGATCCAAACAGTTTAATCTTGGTCTCCCTAGGTTTAAATTTCATGTTTTAGAATATAGAGATTGTAAGTCTGTCCAAACAATTTAATCTTGGCAGACTCTTAGATAGGTAGAGAAGCAGAAGAGTCCAACAGTTTAATCTGGGCTCTGGAAGAAATAAGGGTAGCATGTAGATAGGAAACATCAAAAGAAAAATGTATGATGGGTTTGCAAGTCTAAGTGCACCCCCAAGCAAAAGAAGAAAAAATGCTAGGAAGTAGGCTGGGTAGGTAGTTCTGAGGCTGTTGAATTGCTGACAAGTTCCAAGTTTACAGGTATCATATCATGCAGAACATAATCAGCAAAGAGTTGTAAGCAAAAGGCTCAAATGAGGTATAACTAACTCCCCTTCTCTTCTTTCCCCCAATCATTAACTAACATCCCCAAAAAGAGATCAAGATCTGCTTGACACCTCTTTAGTTCATCATCTTCATCACTCTGGTTGAGTAAAGATCTGCTTTGCTCAAAGTTGTTCCATATCTTCTCCCGAAATATGGTCCTAGCCCCCCCGCAACAGCCTAAGTTTCTCCCAAACTTAGCGCTTTCTTACCACCTCCACACTAACCACTAACATTATTATGTAACTCCCTATGTTTCCCGTCCCCGTATTAATATTAAGTAAATTCCCCTATGTAATATTCCCTCCCCCTGGTTGAAAAATAACCATAGCAAGCCCTGGGAATTGCTTAGTTTATCAGAAACTAAGCAAGAACCCAACCTCTGAAACCACCTTCGCATACTTTAGACTCCTTCCTAAGTATAAGACTCCCCCGAAGTAGTCGGACCCCTTCCGAAACTTCAAAGGCCCTTCGCACCCACTTACTTACCTTTTTCCCCCTTCAAAGCCGTTATCGCATCGCAACCTCGCCATCTCACTTTCATGCAAAACATTGCCCATCCGTTCCCCGCCGATGCGATATCGCGAAATCGGCGATCGGCGATCACAAGCGCCGAGTGTCCAATCTGTTCACCCCTCCATCTCCCCCGATGCGATATCGCGATATCGCATATCAGCAATTGCAAGCACCACATGCCCAACCCAATGATCCCCCTCTTTCCCCGCCGACGCGATATCGCTATATCGCATCGGAGTCTCTTCACCACAGTCCACCAGTATCCCACCACGTCGTGCTGTACCAGGGACCCACTGATGACGTCATCCACCGTACAGCCGACGCAGTGCTTATGTCAGCAGCCAGAAAAGCCAAAAAAGCTTCGCGCAAGGAGAAAAGTCGCACTTCGGAGCTCCAGATCAAGAAACAGAGGCAGTTTTCGATGCGCGAATAGTGTGAAGCGCTATTCGCACATCGCTACTGGAAATAGGCCATTTCGAGGAATCTTTAGGGAATCTTCTGATTGCCGAGCCCACTGCGCGCCGAAAAAACCCGAAATCGCCCAATCGTGCCAAAGGATCCGGTTTAAAGACAGCAACAGATCATTCACAGAGTTCAAAGTGTATCAAATCAAATCAGCAGGCTTCAAGTGTGTCAAAGAGTATCAGTCGAGGGCGGAAATCATCAATGTAGCGGAAAAGTGTATCAGAGAATATCTTGAGCAGCGGCCCAAAGCAAGAGAAATTGAATATCTTCCAGCAGGTCCATAGGAGGAGAGCAAAATCACTTGATGCTCTCAAATCATAATAATTGCACATTCAATTCGCACCAAAGCCGAACTGTAGCCCCAAAGCACATTCACTTCAGCAGCAACGCATCTGGTCCCCAAGGGCCACCTCGTCACCTGTTCCGATTCAGCTGCCCCCCGCGCAGCCAAAAATATTTACTTACATTTAATTCCAGCAGCATTTAGATTTTTGAAGAGTTCTAAGCAGACCTGTCAAGGTCACTTGTAATGATGTCTTTCCGATATTTTGTTTATAAATACCAC
>APFE030194851.1:0-14617 GCA_000404065.3 Pinus taeda | reverse complement strand
GGGGGCTCAGGGGCAGCGCCCCCGAAGCTAAAAACAGAGGTAAATTTGCCTTGTAAAAGTATAGTAATTTCTAGTCAATCTGAGCCGTTCATTAGGCGGATGATCTGACGGTAGAACTTATGTTTAGTTTAGGGTTTTTTTTCCCTAGAAGGCAACCCCTCTCTTTGTATGAGGGTATTGTATTTGAGGTGGCGATATAGAGGTGTATTCTGTGTGTGAGCGAGAAACAGAGAGGTGAGACTGTGAGAGAAAACAGAGGATATTACAGTGGCTTTGTTGTAGGTTGTGTCTCTTCATTTTGTTGGATAATAGAAAGGAAGGACTGGCTGTTCGAGGTGGACGTAGCCCAAACTGGGTGAACCACGTATATCTGTGTCTCTCTTGTTTTGTGCGTTTTCTGTGTTTATATTTCTGCATTATTTCATGTGTTCCATTGCTCCATAATATATAATTTTCTAACAAATATAATAGTCAAAAGTAATAGAATCATGTGTTGGGACATCCAGGGAAACTTATTCAAGATGGTTGTAAATTGTTGATTAAAATCCTTTACATTCTCTTTATTCTCGAATTTCTTTGTAAAGCGTTGATTAATTCTCCCAAATTTCTAATTTATCCAATACAAAAACTTTGATACCATGTTAGGGCTTTATTATCTAGTATACGAGAAAATCCTGCAAGCCACATCGTCATACTGCACATCCATCAATCTTAATTGCAAATAAAAAATGTTAGCATGGTCCTCTATGGTAGTAGACTTACTTGGATCATATTTTGTGAGAAATTTCTCTTGATAGTAAGGAAAAGGATGTAGAACACCTAGAATATGAATTTCCCCTTGGGCCATTCAATCCATGGTTTCGTTATCAGCCATATTGTTGTTGTTCTCCTTGTCACTCTTTGATTCTAAAGGCTCATTCTCAATCCCAATATTCTCTTTTTTTTTTTGGTATCTAACAATTCTCACCGTTTCCATATATATTTAAAAAATTGGCTCGTCTCTCATTACCCTCATATGAATTCCTTTAAATAGAATTATCCAAATCATCCAAAGAGGCATTAACCAATTCTTGAACTATATTAACTAACACACCACAATGAGTTGTTTGAGGTGTAGATGATTCTTGTGAGGTAGGATGGGTTTAAATGGAAGGAGTGTGAACTTCCATGTGTATTCACATGTGGAAGGACAAATATTTCTTAACTGATCATAAGTAACTTCAAACACATGCTCAGAACTATGTGGAGGTGGCTCTTACAATTCAGGAGGATTTGATAGAGGTGTACCTGGGTGATTAATGGCTTACTTGGATGTCTCAAGGAAAGAATATGGAAATCAACCTGCCATACGATGGTGACCCTCCTTCTAGTGCCAAAATATGTTAACAAGAAAAAATTTTCCACCAATGACTTGGGTATTTGCCTGACGCAAGGTCCCAACTAGACCCTACACCATTTGGAATAGGAGTCCCATTTGGTATGTTGGCCCAACTACCATCTTGTTTTCTTTAACATATGATTTGGACAAAATGGGAAATATGTAATAAAACTAATACAACTTTTGATCAACTCAAGTTAAATATCTTTGTGAAATAATTTATAAATAATGTGCACAAAACATTGCCACAATCAAGATAAATGACATGAAGCTTTAAAACAAGGATGTTATCACACTTCGATAAAGATACATATGAAAGGAGCGATTTATTTATCGATTGGAATGTAGTTTACAATCAATAACAATTGTTAAAACATAGATGGAACTACAAATTCAAACAATATGTGTGTTAGAAGCAACAAAATAGTTGATTATCCTTAACACATATGAAAGTAAACACATACCATCAAATAATTAAGAGAAGAGTGTCACAACACTTAATGACACATGCCTGAAATGGTTGCCTAGCTCAACGATCTTCTGAATATTGAGTAGAAATGTTGAAGTGCATAATTACAAGAAGTATTAACTAAATCCAGTAGTATAATTGTGAAGCTATTACTTGCTTTCTCAAAGGAATTACAAGCTCTCTAACAATATACTCACGATGAAACCCAAAGCTAATATATATATATATATATATATTATATATATATATATATATATAATATATATATAGTATATATATATATATATAGCTAGATATAGATATATATATAAAGTAAGATGACCTTTCACCTCCCACTATGACTCTTGGAATACCCTCATGACCTTTCTACTTCCATGTGTGCTGAAGCCACCTGCTCACACATGCTCAATCTGAAACAAGTTCATGAGCGCATTATTTTATGCAAGATTGAACATGCATAACACAATTCCATCAAGGAATTTCATGTGTAATGTTCAACCTATGTCGATATTTAGTGTGCACTTTCATTGATAGTCTCTCACTTTTGCTTGTGATTATACTTCTATTTTGGTGAGTTTTTCAATTTGTAACTTTTTCGCACCTTCGCTTTTGCAAGTGTCACTTTCAAGTTTACAATTGTAGATTTTTCTTGTTTTCACTTTAACAAGTGTCTTTTTCATGTTATCTTTTCTCTGGCATGTGTCATTTTCAATGTCGCTTACATTTTGCGAGTGTCAATTGCACTTTTCTCTTATTATCGCAAGTGTCATATTTTGTCATGGGAAGTGTCACATATCACATATGTAGAGTTATGGCTTTTTTCAAGGGGTAAATTTGGTCTTAATGTGTCCTCTTTATCATATAGATATGTATTAGACTCATTCTCAAATTTTTATCCATTTTCGCACAAGTGTTGTCACTCTCGTCGCAAAGTGTACCTTTAGTGTCACACTTGGAGGAAGTTGTTGTATTTTTCCGCATTGAGGGGTTCATGTTGTTCTCACCTTTTGAGTCATTATTGTTGTGTCATTGTACGGTCCAAGAATTGTTTACCTTGACACCCTTTTTGCCCATATTTCCTACTTTTTCCTATTGTTATCATCCAAATAAATGCACTTATTATAAGGTTTTGTTAAGGTAAGCACACATATGTCCTCTTTTTCATATTTTGTCCATATTCATTATTGTTTTATTAAATTTTGCATTCAACTACAGAATAACCTGATTCTACAGCTAATCCAAAAATTCGCAGCCACTTCCACTGTTGACAGGGTTCGAGTGTGCCAACTCATTAAAGGAGTATATGGGTAGATAGAGAATGATCCTCTCATGGATTTCTTCCTGTTTACTCAAACTAATCCATCAAGATAATCTCATTGAAACACAATCAACCATTACAGTCAACCGCAAGATAATGTGCCAGAACAAAGTCTGAGTTTCAAGAGATATTATCGATTTGCTTTTTCAAATACTAAATCGATGAATAAGCGATATGATCTAGTTTGATAAGTATTGTAGTGAAGATACTTAGGCTTGAATTTCTCATGTTGTTAATTAATAAAACGCTATAAGAACAATGATCGCTCTATGTTTTGGGCATGCCACCGTCTGTAATTTTGAAAGCATCTTGTTGAAACTATTTTCCGATTAATAGATCTTGGTTCATACATTTTATGTTCCGTTGACTAAAGTTGCTTACTACTTTGTGGAGGGGCCCTGCATGCAAATCAGGTCTTTGACTCACTTCAAGTAGATTTTGTTTTGTTTCTTAGAATTAATTTGTGGATGATATGTTTTATATTTTTAGGATGCAGTCTAATGGAGTTCACGATTAAATTGATATCTACATCAGTAAATTCATTTGCTTTATACCTATCATAACTTAATCATTTTGTTTTCTTGATACCTAGCATAACTCAATCATTTCGTTTGCTTTCTACCTAGTATAATTCAGTCATTTTGTTTCATAGTTTAGTTATTTCATAGCTTATCAATCTTGTTCTTGTTTTACTTTTGCATTGAATGAAGTTGCAATAATGAAGAGTCATAGTCTTTTCTTAGCATCTGAATTCCAACATCTTTCATTTTCCAATTTGATAAAATAGGATCTCCTTCACATCTTTTCATGCATTCATAATTAGCCTAGTTTAACTGCAGCATAAAAATCCAAAAATAATAAAAAAATAGTTTAACAAAGTAGAGTTAGGATCATTATTGAACCATCCCATAAAATTCAATTCAATTAGGATTAATTTTAGAATAACCAATTAACAAATATCAAAAATAATACTCTAATATAGACAATAACATCATCTCCATACTGATTCTATATTTAGACATTAACCATAACATAAACACCTTAACGACATAAGTAACTTCTAGCACATACACTGCACTTGTACTTTGTCAGTTTACCTGCCCTAGTCGATAATTTATACTTACAATTTAAGAACATTAAATTGACTAAACATTTTTGCGTCATTGTTGGGGAAGTACAAATAGAAGTTTAAGAAAAAAAATCATCAATTAAAAACATGATATGCGTAGGGAAAGAGACTCTAGAGGTAGATTTGTAGGATGGAGAAGAAGCTTAATCCCCACAAATCCACTCACTCCACCATGAATTTGAAGTTCCACACCACTTACTCAAACCTGAATTCCATTTGTAAGACAACGAAGACTTCCTGAAGTCTCAAGATCAAAAATCAAATCCAAAACTTCACCTACTTCATCTACTAAAGTTGTAATTGAAGAAAATCATAAATCTCCAACTACAAGAGTATTTTTTCTATCTTCCACTGGTGAACAAATTCTAGGAGAAGAATTAGAAATTCCCAGTGAAGAAAAGGAACAAGAAACTTATTTTGGCTATCCATTGATAGAGGAACCAGAAGAATTAGAAGAACCTTACATTAGTTCCGAAGAATCTATCACAGCTAAAGAAGGGGAAGTTGAGGTACACAATGTCAATGGCGAGCGCAATAGGATTGGAGGAGGAATAGGTAGAGGAGGACGTGGAAATAGAAATAGAGGATGGGGTAGAGGAAGAGGAAATCAAGATCCTTTTGGATTTCCTATTTTTGATGAAGATACAACCCCCACAATGAAAAATATTTCACCTTCTATTCTTCCTAATTTCCATGGGAAAAGAAGTGAAGACCCAAAGACATTTCTCTTCAAATTTGAAGTATTATGAAGATCATATGATTATTTGCATGATGCTTAAAAATTGAAATTGTTCCCTGCTACCTTAAGGATTCAGAATTAAAATGGTTCATGAGTCTAGGGATGAATTCTATAAGGAAATGGGCACAAATGAAAGAATATTTCTTAGAAAAATATAAATATTATTGTATGCCTCATAACATTAAAGACGATGTCTTCAAAATGACCCAAAAAGAAGATGAGAACCTTGAAGACTTAGTCAAGAGATTTTTCTATAATCTTAAAAGAGAAAAAATGGATAATTTGGATGAGGAAACTTTGAAAGCCCTCCTACTAAAATCTATCAAAGATGAATGGATCGATCTCCTTAGCTTAACAGGAAAAGGAGATACTACTCAGTTACCATTTACAGATATCTGTGATTTATGTCTACATATCTCAAGGGGTAAAGCACGAGTTGGAAAAATTCCTAGAGACCCTCTCTTATCAAGAATTAATAAATATGCGGTTGGGACTGTCAGTAAGGTAGAATTAGGAATCTTGCTTGATATTTTCAAGAAATATATTTTAGGGATTCTAAGTGAACAAATAGACACCCTTAAGATATAGAACAAGCAAAAATATGAAAATGTTGCATTATCCATTTTCTGTCCTAGATGTCGAAGGAAGCATGCTCTAAGAGAATGTCCTTTATACTTAAAAACTATAGAAATTTGTGCCATATGTGCAAATAACCATGACACTAAGGATGTCCTTCTTTACCAGGTCTCAAGGCTATATTTGATGATGAAGGGATACCAGAACAAGTAGACCCTCTTTACCTTATTGCCAAGAGACCATGGTAGAACTCTCAAACAAATCAACCATGAGGCTTTAGATTACAAAAATTTGCTCAATCTTCACAAAATAATTGGAATCCATCTTGGTAGCCTTGGGCTCAGCTAAATCACAATCTCAGAATCAAGGATGGCAAAATCATTATGGGCTTATGCTCAATATAAAAATTATTCACCATCCTATCCTAATTTTCCACAACAATTCCTGCCCCAATCTATCAAATTCCTTAAGCGAATCAATTACCTCAAGTCCAAGTTCGAAATAAAAAGCCACAAATCTCCCTACCATTCACACAAAAATCAAATCAATTACCCACTCAACCACTTCTGAATCCCAATAATAAAATATCACAACAACAACCTGTTTACAACATGGAAGGGCAAAATCGTCAAAACTAATGTAATAACTCCTCTAAATCTAAATAATGTTCAATTAAGGTATGGAAAAGTATTGCAAAGAAAACCCCCTATTGTTATTCAGGAAGTAAGGATAAATCTTGAAAAACATAAAATCAATCTGAAGAAGGAGAAACCTCTCTCCCTCAAAATGAGAATAATCAAATAGAAAATGTTCCAATAAATACTACTATTATAAAACAACCATCGATATCCATTAGACCACCTTTTCCTGAACGGTTGAAAATTGATGAAGGAGTAGAAAAAAAATCACATTGCCTAATTATAATACCATGGATGAATTAAGAAATGTCTGTATAAAAAATCCTTTATTGCAAGCCATAAAAGAAACACCTATCTTTGCAAAAACAATTAAGGAATTAAGTACTCAAAGATCAAGAAGAAAAACAAAATGAATAAAAGGAATTCAATTAGTCGTGAAAATTGTAGACATCGTGATGGGGAAAACAACAATCCAAAAATTTCTAGATCCAGGGAGCCCCATTGTGAAAATTCACATCAATGGAATTGAAATACCAAACACACTGATTGATCTAGGAACAACCATAAACATAATGAGTAAATAAGTTATGGATTCAATTAGACTTCCTAACCTTCAATACACACCAACACTATTACAATTAGCAGATAAGTTTGTCATTAAACCTAACGCTGTGTTGGAAGATGTTTTTGTATCCTTAGATTCTTGGGAATATCCTGTCGATTTCATGGTATTAACACCCAAGAATAATCTATCAGGACATCCATTAATCCTATGAATACCTTGGTTAGCTACATTTGATGCTTTCATCGGTTGTACATTAGGTGATAGTGTTTATCTCAGATGGAAATTCTACAAAGGAATTTACATTATACCCACCTACAAAAAAAACAATCGAAATAGAGAATGAGGAATGGATAGATGACGATGATGATGATATACAACCTGTTTTTGCTACTGAACAAGTAAGAGAGGAGGACCAAATTTTAAATCTACTGGAAAATAATGAATCTTCCTCACATTATGACCATAGTCGAAATGAATATCTTTCATCCAGACAATTATCTTTGCTCTCTATGGAGAAATTTGGGAATTCTTCAATAGAAATTTTTCTAGGTAAAACTTTGAATATTAATGAAAACCTGGAAGAATCACAAAAGAATTAACTGGTAGAAATTTTACAAAAACATTCTTCTGCTTATTCATGGGAATACACTGATATGAAAGGAATTGAACCTAAAACTTGCATACATCATATCTACATTGAACAAAGTGCAAGGCCAGTTAGACAACCACTACAAAGAATGAACCCAAATCTAAAAGAAATTGTTAAGGAGGAATTACAAAAGCTACTAAATGTAAATTTCATCTATCCAATATCAGACAGTCAATGGGTTTAACCCCTAGTAATCGTTCCGAAGAAAAATGGGAAATGGAGAGTGTTGTTCCATAAGAAACCAATTTCCTAGCTGTAGGGAAATTGTGCTTAAGACATTAATAAATATTATTTACTGTCAGTTATTGTTGATTAGATTACCAAATCAAGGACTTGGAAAACTTGGCCTTAGACTCTTAATACATGTATGATCAGAACTTCTCAGAATGCCATTTGTTGCTAAATATAAATGATGAATGAGGAAAGTTTGAAAGGGAAGTTAAAGACAATATGTTGATCTCTCAGAGGAACTATTATCTGTAACTTAGAGGAATTATGATCACGAGGAATAAATCATAGAAAATATGTTGGTCTTTCACAGAAACTACTATCTATAACTTAGAAAGGAAATGAGGACTTCATGTATAGGAGCGCTCTTTAAGGGACTTTACCCTGCAGCTTCATTACTACACTTAAAAAGAATAAAACATTGCATGACACATGATAATGAAACTTACAAATTAAATGTAACAAATCCTGGAAACTTCTGGTTGTTTTATTGATCAATGATGTTATCAGAAATACAGTGGCCTTGTTCTCCAAAATTCCCACCCTTTCTTAGTAAATTTTCCACCTTTTATACCTTGTGGAACAGTTATGAATTTATGAAACCTATCTAACTGCTTTCTAACTATGAAATAAAACTATTAAATAATTTACAGAGGGTAAAAACACCTCGAAGAACAAGAAATAACAAAAACAAAACTGAATTTAGAAGGAGACAGTAACTGTTGAATTGTTTTGTTGATTTGTTGTTGAATTCCTCTATAAATGCCTTAATTTTTTCAGCGTTGCATTGACTTCCCATTATAAATCGCAACCGATGTAAAAAAACCTTTAACTTATGTGTTTTTAGGCTGTATAACTATAGAAATGCTGGAATTATGTGTGAGTCTTATTATCTATGTTTTTCTATTATAAACCCTTTATGTCTACGCTTTCGAAAATATAATGTAAGATGTGCTTTTCCACTTTTAACATTGCTCACACGACTATCGAGGCATACCCCTCATCGCAATTGGCAGTCAGCGTTTTCCATATATACATATATTATGTTGTTGATGTGATGGACCAGCCGCAGTCATGAAATGTAATACATAATATTTCAGGTCCGGCTTACCCATATCACAATTGGCGATCATTGAATGTGCCAACCTCTATATTCATTGTTTTACGGACCTGCTAGGCTGTTAAATATAACATAAATATATTTCAGGTCTACCATCATTTATTGCTATCAACGGATCTGTATACATATACATACACATCATTGTGGATCCACCGATTTTATAAAACACAGCTTATAATGTTTCAATTCCAGTGTTAACAACTTCAACACTTGTTCCCTTTGTAAATCCAACATTTTCCTTTATTTCTTTCATGTATTGGATTCCAGTATATATCTTATTGCCCCTCCTTCTTGCCTTTTTTTTTTAAATGATTTTCAAGTGATTTTTCAAATGAAATAATAAATGAAACAAACAACAAAATACAAATCACAACAGAGAGTATGTATCGATTACATGGAATTAAATAAAGCAACATTATTTTCCACTTCTTTCATAGATCAAGTCTTGGACACATTAGCAGGGACAAAGTATTTTCATGTTTGGACAATTTTAGTGGATGCAATTAGATTCATGTAGCACCTGAAGATCAAGATAAAACCACATTTACCTGTCCATAGAGAACTTATGCTTACCAATGCTTCCCTTTGGATTATTAAATGCTTCGGCAACATTCCAAAGAGAAATCCTTGGAATTTTCTCTGATCTTATTCATGATTTTGTGGAAGTGTATATGGATGATTTCACAATTTATGGAGATTCTTTAAAGAAGCACTTGAAAATTTAGAAAAAATTCTAAAAAGATGTAAAGAAACAAATCTTTCATTAAGTCATGAGAAATTTGTTATGATGTTTAATGAAGTAATTGTTTTATGTCACCATATTTCAGGAGATGGAATTAAGGTAGACTCATCTAAGGTTGAGGTCCTTTCTAAATTATCAGTGCCAAGCTGTCAACAAGATGTTAAGAGTTTTCTTGGTTTTACTGGATATTATAGAAGATTTATAGAAAAATTCATAAAAATTGCATCTCCACTCTTTAAACTACTTACCAAAGACTGTGAATTCAGTTGGAATTCTGATTGTCAAGCTGCCTTTAAAACTTTGAAAAAGGAAAATTTCTGAAGCACCTATCTTAAAAGGACCTTATTGGAAATTTCCTTTCCATATATCAACTGAAGCTTTATATACAACCTTAGGAGTTGTGTTAGGACAAAAAAACATTACTCCTTATGTAATCTATTACACCAGTAAAACTTTAACTCCAATAGAACTAAATTATACTGTAAACGAAAAGGAGTTTTTTAAGTTGTAGTTCATGCCATTAACAAATTTAGACATTATATAATTGGCTATGAAACTTTCATTCACATAGACCATTATGCCATTAGATACCTCATGAATAAACCAATCACTAATGGAAGAATAACCAGATGGCTCTTATTTTTACAAGAATTCAACA
This sequence comes from Pinus taeda, assembly GCA_000404065.3. NCBI lineage: Eukaryota > Viridiplantae > Streptophyta > Pinopsida > Pinales > Pinaceae > Pinus > Pinus taeda. Next base: position 4,408 of record APFE030194851.1, on the reverse strand, counting down.
TCACTATTCTAGATAGACCCGGAAAACATAATACAATTGTTGACTTTTTATCTAGAATTGAGAATGATAATAACGATCAACCTGTGGAGGATAAATTTCCTGATGAATATCTTTTTTCAGTATCTACTAAATCACCTTGGTATGCAGATATTGCTAACTATTTAGCTATAGGAAAAATACCATTTCATTTTTCTCCTAGAGAAAAGAGGAGGATAGCTCACAACAGGACATTTTATTCATGGATAAACAAAGAATTATACAAAACAAGACCAGATCTCATCATCAGAAGATGTGTTTGACAAGATGAGATACTAGAAATACTCAAAGCATCCCATGATGAACCATGTCGAGGACATTTTTCTGACAAAATAATTGCTTATAAGGTCTTACTTTTAGGATATTATTGGCCTTAAATTTTCAATGATACAAAAGAATATGTTAAAAGATGTGACAATTGTCAGAATATTGGCAAACCTACTCTTTCAAATGAAATTCCATTGTAGCCTCAAGTACTCATTGAACCATTTGAAAAATGGGCACTAGATTTTTTTGGTCCAATCAATCCACCTTCAAAGAAAAAAAGATATATTCTGGTATGTATTGCTTATATCAATAAATAGGTAGAAGCTAAAGCACTTCCTTTTGCTAATGAAAATTTTGTAGTTTCATTTATTTTTGAAGATATTTTCACTCATTTTGGTGTTCCAAGAGAAATTGTAACAGATCAAGGAACACAATTTACATCCAAATTAGTGCAGAAGCTTGTAGAGCAGTACAAAATCAAGCATCGAAAGTCCACTCCATACCATCCACAAGATAATGGAAAATGTGAGTCTACAAACAAGGTGATTGAAGAAATTCTTACTAATATTATACACTTACATAGGAAGGACTAGGCAAAAAATATTTGAGAAGCTTTGTGGGCTTATAAAACTACATGGAGAAGTACTACAGGATATACTCCTTATGAACATATTTATGGGAAGCAGGTCTTACTTCCAATAGTGTTCCAGACCTAGACCTATAAAACAATAGTCTAATTGGATCTTGACTTATCAAAAGCAAAAAAGAAAAGGATGGGGAAACTCAATGAGCTTGATGAAATAAGACAAGAAGCCTTCTAGAAAACCAACCTAGTTCAACAACAGAGATCCAAATGGCATGACAAGTACATTAAAGAAACAAAATTTCATTCAGGAGATTGAGCATTACTCTTTGATTCAAAGTTCAAAAAATTTCAAGGAAAATTCCAAACTCACTTTCTTGGACCTTATGAAATTTGTTAGCACTCATAATGAACCTCAAGGCTGAGAAGAAACAATTCTTAGGTAACCACAGACCAAGCTTTCAATCTAGAATCTAGCCCTACCAGACTAGAGAGGGCTCTCTCTCTACTAACAAAATGTGGCTGCAATAAGTGAATCTTAGGCATGCTATGAAGTACAGGGATTTGATTGAAAGTTGTGCGTCGAAAGCAGCAGGAGAAAGGATCAATGGGCTATGGAATCGAGGCTATTTTCTGTCGACAAACCTGGGGAAAAGTAAGCACAATGTTCAACAAGATTTAAGATATAGTAAGAGAAGAAAAGAGGAAAATGACCGCTGCCTTGTAGGCATCAATCAGGGGATGGATATGCAGTGGCAACTTTAAAAGAAAGAGAAGCATAGGGTTACTCAACAGAGTATCTAACAGAGGATGGATTCTGAAAAGATAACCACTACATTAAACAACATAATCATTGTGAAAGGAGCATCGTGCATGAATGGATTCCTAACACTTCCCTTAGAGAATGTTGTAACAAAATTAGTAGAAAAAACAAAGCATGGAAATGAATTTTCAAGAAAAACATGTTGCACATTAAACATTATGATGGATCCCAAATCTAAAGGGCAGAAACTGCTGCATTAAAAATAATATTCAGAAAAAGCTTTACACAGTCCAAAGAAAATTTCCTCTACTGAAAAATGTGAACCCTTTACACTCTTAAATTCATAAAATATATACAATTAGCTCATCCCTGTACTAAGGAAGTTGAGCTCAACCATCTCCCTAAAGATAGAAACAATTACATTAAATTTGGACCAAATTTCTGAAAATAGGGGTCAAAGATGAACTTGTATCTCTTGAACCATAACTCCTGTTACAAAGTTGAAAGAGATTTTCATAGAAAAGGTCATTTTTTAGAACGACCTCTCTCAAATTGTGGAAATTTTTTTCCAGTTTCTCGAAATCTGTGCTACAAAATAATCTCTAAAATAGGAAATCATTAAATATTAAATTTGTAAAAATAGGTTGTAACAATCTAGTCAAATATTCCAATTGACAACACCTGTGAATAAATGGAACAAGGATTTTATTACATGGCTCATGGTTTACAAAATTCTCCTTGGGTTTCTCAAAATTACTTTCCATCTGTTGTAAAATGGCGTCGCACTACAATGGCTAAAACAGTAAAACAAATGCAAATTTTGTTTTGTTTTAATGAAGGGTTCAAATATCACTATATATCTCCCACATAGTAACACCTACGCATAAACTAAAGGAGGTTTTTGTTACTTGGTATGTCGTTGACAAAAACCTCTTTCAATTTTGTAAAATTCATGTCCATTACTTCAGAAACGGATTTTGTAGTAAGCTTTGGCCTATGTGCAGCAAACGACCTCAAAACATGCATAACCAAGAATCAATGATTCGTTTTGATCCTATCTTCTGATTCGGGAGCCGGTTTTGGGAGTGTGATATACCGTTGGAAATATTTTTCCGATATGCTTCTAATGAACATGCTTATGACATGTTTTTCACTGAAGATAATGTGCAAAACAACTCTAAAAACCAGACATAGTAAGAGCCCATTTTGATCCCTGGTGATGGGCTGTGAAGACTGGAACTAACATTGGCCCTATTGGAGATGGCAGCTCCTTGGAGGTGTCAAGAACATTGTAGACCAAGTGCCTATCTGATTGGGCCAATACGGTCAAAAACTTACAACCAAACCAAACATTGAAAATCACACACTGCAAACTATAAACTAGATGTTGAAGGATGTCTGTTGAGCAAGCTTATTACACACTTATCCTACACTAATCTACTGCAAAATCACTGAATCAAGTGATACTAAAGTGCCAAATCAACCAATCAAGTAGATTTTGTAATGATGCAGTTGTTTGATGGTGTTTGAAATAGAACATAATTGGAAATTCTACCAGCAATATATACACATAGTACCTTTGGCTCTGTAAAAGGAAATCTGGTTTTTCATTCAACTTAAGAAAATATTCCATATATGCTACTATAGGATTATAAAAATTAGATCTATCTGCTACCCCAACTCATTAACATATGCTCTTGGCTGGAGATTCTCACATCCTTGTTGTAAATCAAAACATCCTCCAATCCAACCATCCAAGGGGAACCTTATATTTTCTTCTTTAGGAGGAGGGAGAGTTTCCAAGAACTGTTTAGGATCTTGGAAATCATATGATTCAATTTGACAATCCAATAGTTCAATTTCATTTTCGAATCTTTCAACAACTAAACCAAGAAAACAATTTTTACCTTCAGGTGTGAGTCAGCTGGATTTCAAACAATGAAATACTGATGTTGAGAAACTTTGACCAATCTGAAACTTCGCTAACTCATTCCTTAAAGTTAGTAATATTTCCCCAGACAAAGGATTTTCCACATACCCCATCATTGGTGATTACCATCAATGCTTTGAAATTTGGATTCTTTGGTAGTGAAGTCACTCTGAACTTTGAAGCTCGAGATCTTGAACAATGGAGTCACCAGGTGAACAATAATTTCAGCCTTCATATGTGTCTAACTATTGTCCACCATTAGCAATCAAATCTGCAATTTAGATGATCTTTCCCAGAGAAGATATGTCACCTCGTCCCTAGTAGCGGCACCAATATGTTAGCACTCAGAATGAACCTCAAGGCTAAGAAGAAGCAATTCAGAGGTAACCACGGACCAAGCTTTCGATCTAGCATCTAGCTCTACCAGACCAGAAAGGGCTCTCCCTTTTCCAACAAAACATGGCTACAATAAGTGAATCTTAGGCTAGCTATGAAGTACTGGGATTTGAATGAAAGTTGTGGGTCGAAAACAGCAAGAGAAGGGATCATTGGGTTATGGAATTGTTGGCATTATGATACATATGTTGTACTTGATGGAAACCCACTCATCTCAGATGATAAATTATAGTGCAGCAAAGTTCACAGAATTTTATGCAGAGAAAGGTTTATTTCATGTGGAGAAAATTTCACGGAATTTTATGCAGAGAAAAGTTTATACAAGTTTATTTCATGTGGAGAAAAGTTCACGGAATTTTATGCAGAGAAAAGTTTATTTCATGTGGGAAAACTTACCTTTGGTCCATGGTAGTTAGTCCTTGGAATTTGAACC
>APFE030194849.1:0-19138 GCA_000404065.3 Pinus taeda | reverse complement strand
GGCATGTATAAATATGTATTGTAACATTGAAAGAAATATAATGAAAAATCAAGCTGGTAGTCCCGGTTTTGGGATCTAGGGGAAAATCTCTGTGCATATGTGTTTTTGTGTTATGCTCTCGCATTGTTTATTTTTCTGTGATTTAGAATTCATATGAAGGTAATTTTGTACGGGGTTAAAACCTACAAAATCTAAAGAAGTGTACTTTCCTCGTCCCCTTCGGGAACATGCTCAGCCATGTGGTCTGTAAGCAAGGCCTCATGGTGGACCCGGAAAATATTGTTGTCATACTCAATCTGCAAGCGCTGCAAAGTGTCAAGCAGCTGCGTGCCACACTGGGACGCACTGGTTACTATCGAAAGTTCATCAACAGCTATGTGTAGATCATGGCACCGATGGAATAGTTATTGAAAAAGGATGCCACTTATTTCTGGAATAAGTAATGTAAAAAAAGACTGGAAACGCTCAAGGAAAATATGGCATCAGCTCCTCTCTTGGTCTTTCCAAAATGGGACATTGAATTTCATGTGCATGTTGATATGTCGTGTATCACGTTGGGCGTAGTACTCACACAGGAAGGAGCGAAAGGAATTGATTACTCGATTGCATTTGCAATTCGACGATTGTCCAAAGCTGAGAAGAACTACTCCACTACAAAGCATGAGGATTGGTGATGGTGTACGTACTCCAAAAATACCGCCACTACCTACTTGGAGGACACTTTAAGATGCATATTGTTCACTCTGTGCTAAACTACCTAGTGAATAAGCCTGTGCTAGGGGGGTGCATTTGTAGGTGGTTGTTATTTTTTCAGGAATATGATTCTGAAGTCATCGTAAAGCTAAGACGTCTAAACGCAGGCCCGGATCACCTAACTCGAATTGAGAATGGTGAAGAACCCACAAACCTCAAGGAGGGGCTACCTGATGCACAACTCTATGCATTACGCGTCGCATATGGCCACTTTGAGGACATCATCCAATTATTAACCATAGGAACCATGCCATAGGGGTATTTGGTTCAACAAAAGAAATAACTGGTGATACGTGCAACAAACTTTACTGTCATTGCAGGGCACCTCTACAAAATGGGCAACAATGAAATATTACGCCGATATGTACCAGAATTTGAGTGTGGACAAATCCTTACCAAAGACCACGAGGGGGCTGTAGGAGGACATTATGCAAGACTCTCCATAGCATAGAAGACTCTTTGTGTAGGACTATGATGGCCAACTCTACATCAAGACTCAAAAAGCGTATTGTCAGGCCTGCAACGTATGTCAATGGACTGGGAAACCTTCGTGAAGGGATGAAATGCCACTCAAGCCACAATTAAAGCTGCAACCGTTCGAGAAATGGGAAATAAATTTTGTGGGGCCTATCACACCTCCAAGAAAGACGGGGGCACGCTATATCATCATTGTGATAGAATACTTGACCCGATGGGTAGAAGCACAACCAGTTAAGGACTACACAGCCGCTACAGCTACGAAGTTTTTGTTCGAGAATGTGTTAACTTGATTTGGATTTCCAAAAATCCTAATGAGTGACCATGGAACACACTTCTTAAATGAAACTATCAACGCACTCACTGAGGAGTTCCAGATATATCATCAACAAAACACACCATACCATCCGTAGGCAAACAGAACCGTTGAACCTTTCAACAAGATCTTGGAGACTAGATTGACAAAGGTATGTAACGTGCAGCGAAACGATTGGGATTTGCACATACTTGCTATGCTATGGGCATATCAAACAATGTGCAAGAAGTTGACGGGTCAAACACCTTTCCAGTTAGTTTATGGAAAGGAAGCCATCATGCCAATGGAGTACATTGTACCTAGTTTGCGAATAGAAGCAATGACAGGCATGGCAGATGTCTAGCTTTGGAAGAAAGGATTGCGCAATTGGAAGAACTTGAGGAGGAATAATTTCTGGTAGGATTCCATTAGCAGGTACAGAAGCAGTGGGAAAAAGCTTGGCATGATCGCCATATCAAGATACGCATGTTCAAAGAAAATGATCTAGAATTACTCTACGATAGCAAGTTCAAGAAATTCCTTGGAAAGCCTCGAATGCATTGGTTGAGACGCTATGTAGTATAAGAAGTCATATATGGGGGTGCGGTCCAGCTTGCCAAGCTAAATGGAGAACCTTTCCCAGGCAGAGTAAATGGCAGTCGCCTGAAGCTCTACACAAGTGGGCCAATTGCATGACTAACTAACCAAAGGACAGTCTCACCACTCCAAGTAGTTGAAAGAGAGCATGGGATGTTAAAGCAATCGGTGGGGAAGCTACGCGACAATCAAGGGGTGCATAGAATTGGTATGTCACCAGGGTTGCGGTTGCGCAGAAGGGGTTGCACTACTACGTGGACAAGTAGAAAGGTGACCATTGCTGACACTATTCATGACAAGATGTCTGAATTATGGAAAAAGGGAGCAGGCGGCGAGCAATTAAGAGACACGGTATGAACCAGATCTAGAATGATCTGCCGCAGGCTCAACGTTACGGCACCAGAAAAGGAGGGAACTGTTGAATTTTAATTTCGCAATGCTTATAAACCACAAAGGGGCATCTGTCGAATGATCTGTGATTGTGAGGAAAGTAAGTCAGTGTGCCTTCCCGCTGATATGGAACTATTCATTATTTATGCTCGAGGAGTAGGCCCAAGGGTTGTGATATGGCCAATGGGGATGCAAAACTTTCTAGATAGTATGGTGTCGACGGCCACCGACATAGCACAAAGTTCAGCACCACCAATAGGGGATCTGCCAGAAATTCTTAGACATGAAGTAGAACTGGTCTGAATGTCGTTGCCTAATCCATGGGCTAGCTGATGAACCATAAAAGATAAGGGAAAGACTGTAAGTATGGAGACAAATGTTGGAATTGCAGTTAAAAGTTCCTCTCTAAGGCACTTTGCAAAGTGGAATCTCGTGGATAGCAACAAGTGTCTTACAAAATTGCAACACAAGCTGCAATAGACAGTGTGTATAGGTGACTAGAAATTGGAAACTTGCTGCATTGGCACAAATAATTCCCATAGGCGGCACCCCAGCTTGAGCTAAAATCCTATGAGGGGGTGCTCTGTGTTAACCGAGTAGAGTGGAATGAGCATCATCGGTTGCGCAAAGTAGTGGAGGCAATGGAGCAAGAGCTAGAAAAAGAGTTGCAGAAGAAAACGAGGGATCAATAGAACAAAGGCCATCCCTCACAGGGATGGTGGACTGCGAATCCTAGGCAGCACGTATTTCCGCACTGACAAGTGACTCGGGACGAGACACGATGATTATGTTGGGGGCCTGTTGGGTAGTGGAGGTCCCACGTAAGGGTTTTGGGGCTTTAGATAAGATAATAATATTGTAAATACCTAGAATGCATGGAACACGAAATGTAATAGGTCAATTCAAGGGGTTGTCTGCCCAAAAATAAAATAGAATAATAGGAAGTAAGTTAGGCTACCCATGGTCCACGGACCATGGGAAGGTATAAGTAGAGCGAGGCTCTAAGGGTAGAAAGCAGTTAAGGTTTAGGTTGGATCTTGATGATTATGGAATTTGTGAAGGAAATATTATTTGTGTCTGTAAGTCCCAATCAAGGGTGTTGGTAGATAGATAGAGGCTCTACAGCTATGTGCGCAGAGGCCTGGTAGAGTCCACAATTGTGTGTGCGGACCCCTACAACTGAGTGCGCAGGATAGATCAAGTTGTATTAATGGAAGATATTAATAAAGATAAGTTGTTTTCTGAAATATCGTGGATCTATTGTATTCTGGTTTATGCATCTATATATGAGTTTACATCTTTAAAATATGATTGCATGCACTAGGTTTTATTGTTAAATGTTTTCTTAAAGACTATAACAAGAAGATCATATCTATAATAATTTCCTTAATAAGAAAGTACACCTGTAGTCTGATAGTAGCACAGAAGTGGTGCGAGGCCATAGAAAGGTTCGTGAACCCCATCCAGACCACATCAAGACATCCCAAGGGTGTGGAAACCTAGTTCCAGTACCCTCCCCTGCTACCTTAGGTGAGACCTCAGTCTGCGCTCTGCGGGCTGTTGCCGAAAGGGTCGGTAGCTGCGGGATTTGTTTGGCTAATAACTCTTTTGAACCTGGGTTAGGGCCCAATAAGCCAACACTACACCATCGGCTAGTGACGGTAAGAAGAAGGGAAAAATTAAATTCCCATGTAGGTTATGTGAAGGAGAGAATCTTCTTCACCTTTGTCATCTTATGGAGAAAGCTTCCAAAGTTTTGGAAAACCTTAGAGCTCCTCTACCCTAAATTCTTGTTAGTTATCAGAGGCTTTCTTCTAACCCTCTCCTAGTTGGTAAATGGATTAACTTGGATTCATCTCTTTCCCATCCCACTCTTCCTGAGCATGACTCTCTTGTGTTTGTTCCCCACCAACCATTGGTCGAAAAGAGTGTCGACTTGGATCCACCTTCAGTTGTTCACTATGTTCTTGAAGAGAGTAGTGATCATAATGCTCATGTTCTTCTCATATCCTCAAATTCTCATGAATCGAAGAGTGGCCCTCCCATCCCAGTTGTTCAGGAGAGTCCTTCTCCTATTTCTGTAAAGCATGGGGGAAATCCTATGATACCCCCACCAAGTAGTTCTATTGTTTCTTTCGATTGGATTCAATTGACTTCATTCTATCTCCCATCTTATGTGCCTTTCCAGATTACAATAAAAGCCTATAATATGGTAGTACATGGCACTCTATTAGATGAAGGCTCATTTGTTAAAATCATGTCGTCTAGTACTTGGTAAGCTTTGGGGATCCCCACAACTTGTGCCTGTCACCCAAAATTTGTTGGCTTTCAACGAAGGAGCCAATCAACCTTTAGGGATCCTTCCGAAGTTCCCTATTACTTTGGAGGAAAGTCGTCTATATAGACATGATGGTAGTGCAAGGTCCCTTAGACATCAATCTTCTCCTTGGGCACGACTATATTTATGTCATGGGAGCTCTTGTTTATTCTCTCCTCCATGTGGTTTGTTTTCCACAAGAAGGGAGAATAGTGACCATTGATCAATTATTGTTTGTCAGTCACCATATGGCTCCAATCTTACCATCATCCCCTATTGGTTCTCATTTGCAAGTAGTACCCTCCCCGTCATAGGTCAATTATGTGGCTACCCATTTCGTCTCCACATCTGCTGATGATCATGTAGATGGCATGGTACATTATGTATTGGGGGCATTGGAACCTGATATGTCATTTGTACCAGTTGAAATGTGTTCCTCCCATAATGTAGTTCTCCCGTCTAGTGAGGACCTCTTGGGGGCCATGTTCTCATATGGTCCATGATCAACTGTTACGAGGATATTTCTTTTTCATGTGTCAAAATCATTAAAAAATGAAACAGTGTGCGAGGATAGTTTGTTCCTGTATAAACCTCATTAAAAAATGAAACAAATTTCGAGGATATTCTGTTCCTGTATCAACCTCGTTAAAAATGAAACAGATGTCATGAGGATAGTTCTTTGTATTGTGTGAACCTTGTTAAACAATGAAACAATATTGGAGTATGGTTCATGGTCCTGTGTCAAGCTCCTTAAAAAATGAAACAAGGAGTCTTGAGGACAGTTCTTTTATTGTGTCAACCTCATTAAAAAATGAAACAACTCCCTTTTACAAATCAAGTATTTTATTAATATCTCGTCAAATTCGATTCGAGTCTTTCCTTGATCTTGAAATTGAAACTTCATCCCATCCACCTTTTAGCAACCTGATGTCTATTTCGACGAATGAAATGAAGTTTCAGGGTATGTGCCTTGCTCTCATCATGTTGGGGGCATGCCATTTTTTCATCCAAGCATAGTTTTTTGTTTCAAGCTTGTGTAAACATGAAATCGAATCCAAGCATAGTTTTTCATTTCAAGCTTGTGTAAACATGAAACCAAATCGAAGCATAGTTCCTCATGGTTCAGGATTGTATAAAAATGAACCCATATCCATTTTAAACCTCGTGATTTCCATTTTTATCAGCCTCTCCCGTCAAATAAGCCTTGGTTTTTTCTCCATTCCACCACCACCATCTCTTTGGCCAATCATTTGCTTTCACTTGGTTGTTTTAACCTTTCTTGAGGAACCGCAACAATGAGTGGGTTTACTAGCCAACCTCTTGACCTCTTAGTTTTTGAGCAGTTCCACCATAACTGGAACCTGCTGCTACCCTTTATACCACTCGTTCCTCCAAGACAATTCACCTTTAAGCACTTTTCTGACTCTTGAAAAATGAAAAGATTTCCGAGTATTTTTCCCTTTTAGATTCATTAAAGCTAATAAAATCATGGATTCATCTTTGATCTCTTTTCTGACTCTCAAAATATGAAAACATTTTCTAGCTCTTGTCATTTTTAACTTATTAAAGGCCACGGAATGTTGTTTACCCAGTATACCTTTACCCATTTTTTGGGTTGGGATAAAACTATTTACCAAACACATATAACTTAGTCAAACATGACTAGGAGGTTCTCTTGAATATTTTTTTCTACCTTTTCAGGTTCGAGAGACAACTTTATGAAAAGGGACCCTTGGAGTTTTTTTTTTCCATGTTTTTTTCAAACTCTCTAAACATGAAAAAGATTTCCAGTTTCACCTTTGTCAGACTCGTTAAAAGATTAAACAACATAGGAATTGTCATTATGACAAGACCAAGCTTATCCTTCCTAGGGCTTGTTAAAATTTACTAGGTAGGATCCATCCAAATGAGGGGCTTATATTAGAAGCATATGTTATCCCCTTCAACCTTGTGTTTAAAAAATAACTGGGGTACTTGCCAGAAATGGTGAGGTAAAATTGGAAGTATTCATCAGTTGTATTCTTCACTTGAGGGAGCATGTCGCTCTTGAACATTCACACTCATTTTTTATTCATATTGGGTTTTGGAACATCCTCACTCTGTCACTTTCCTTCCTAGGTTTTCGTTATTCATTTTACCTTCTCTGCAATGTCACCATCACCTTTGATCCTATGATGTAAAATGTTGCCAAACTCCAGAGTCGTGTCATCCACATGTTCAAGAGAAGTCTTCTTATTGAACTTAGGCTTCTATGATCCATATCAAGATTATTAATATGGTTTTTGGCAATAATCACATCGAAATTCATTTGTTGATGCGTTTTGAACCAGGAAGTGTGGTTCATTGTCAAGAAGATATGAAGAATTAGATTAGGGCCCCAAGTTAAATAGAGAGATCCATCATTCAACTAATACTTTTGACCAAGGAAACAACTACAAAGGACAGGGCAACAACTACATTTGACTGGAAGAAGAGACAGGGAAAGAAGTCAAAATTATTTAATTTATTAATTAATTAATTTTTATTTATTTATTTATTTTTAAACAATTCATTATTATTTTTATTTTTAACCAACAAATTTGTTTATAATTAACTAAATTTTTTAAAGAACCTAAATATCGAACTTCAGACCTAAATATTTTTATATCCTCTTTAATACTTTGAAACTACTCTAAGATATGTATTATTAAAGGAATATTATAAAACTAATAAATAGCTACTTAATTAGTTAGCATGATCATAAGTGCATTTATTTATTTACTTTAACTATATATGTAACTTCCTAGGTAATACAATAAGGGTAAATTTTATGAAGATTTATCAGATAAATTAAATCTAAATAACTAGTTAAATTAAATATAAAAGGTATCATGGTCTAAAAGTCTATTAAATAACCCATTAACTAGTTAATAAGACTATATTTAAGATTTATAAGTATCACAAAAAATAAAACCTAGGTAAAGGTAAGACTATAGGAAACTAAATCTAATAAAAGTAAAAGAGGGAGACTTTAGTAACCATCAAATCATAAAAGTAAACTACTAATTAAATAGAAGTCTTGTTGCCTATACATTGTCTAATCATCTGTTACATTCTTGGATTACTCCCATTCATTATGTTTCCCGTTTCATGCTGATGATGAAGGATCCATTATGACCTTCCTTCGACGGATCACTTCCTGTCGACTTCAGCTCATTATCCAAGAAGTTGATCTAGAATCTCCTTTCTAGTACCTTAGAGCTTGCATGCCTAAATGGAATTTTCTTCGCACTTGACGACAGGTTCTTATCATTGACCCTCGATCGAGTTATTTCATAGGTGTTCAACTTAAGTTCCTTATCCACACTTTGTGAATTGTACTGATAGTACCTTGAGATACATTAACATTATGGGTGGTTTTCTCGCACTTGTTAACAGTTCACATCATTGGCCGATAATCAAGTGATTTTCTAGCATGTTTGACTTCTGTACATATATTCACATTTTAGAATTTGTACTTTGATCGGGTTGTGTTGGAGCGCAAGACCTTGGGCTTAGATCACAAAAGTCCAGGTTGCAAGGAGTGATGATTCATGATTACGTACATGATTCTTTAAACAAATGGTTGCAACCATGCCATGGGTATCATTTTGATCCTACTCATTGGAATAGTTGCGGCCATACCATGGGTCTTTTCATTTTGATCCTCTCTATGTAGATGGTTGCACCCATGCCATGGATCTATTTCATATGATCCCTTCAGTCGGATGGTTGCGTCTATGTCGAGGATCCATGCACATGATCCTTTTCTTGATGGATATCTACGCCTATATCATGGATTCATGTATTGTTATATGGATCTCGTGTTTATTAGGCATGATTATCATATTTCAGATATCTACATGTATGTTTGAGTTGCAGGTCCTCCAATGCTAGTATTCCAAGTCCTCACTCCATCTTAAATCATTTCAGTCATCGCTCTCAGCTCTAACTTCATGCTTTAGGGGGCATCTGTTACACAGTAATTTGTCACTCTCCTATCACTCCCCATTCCCGATCCCAGAGAACCCTAGTAGTGACTATTGTGTTATACTTTCACCATGAAATCTATGCTCTTGCATCCCTTGAAGTTTGAAGAAAGTAGTCCCCACTCCCTTCAAAACATTTCCAGAGAATCCTTCTTAAAACCCAGTTTTTAAGATCAACACTCTTTCCCAGTGTCTCACCCGCACCGATGGTAGAGTTTTACACTATGACCTACGCTGATCGATGCTACTATTAGCCCAATAACCATGCCGATCTACTTCTAGACTATTTTGTAAAAGGAAATAGAGTTTTACATTTAGAAACTTCTAGTGGCGATGTGTTGGATGTTCATTTGGTTGGATGAGGGCCGAGAACTCCATATAAGGTTCTTTCCCCCTTAAAAGTGGACCTTTCCAAGGAGATAAGACCTTATTCCCCCTTGAGTGGATCTCATTCTTATCCTCCTCTCCCTATGTATACCACTTCCTCTTACCCTTTTTTGTTACAATAAAACACATAGTGAAAGTGGTGGAGAGATAGAACCAGCTACAAAATTCTGAAATCTTTAGCTTTTGATAGAAGAAGATTAGTCTTAGACGAGAAAAGACTAGTCTTTGGTAGCTAAAGAATGAGGAGGGAGAGTTAGAGCTTGGAGGCCATTTCATGTCAAGCTAGAGGAGGAAAAGATTGTTGAAAAGGCATGTAGCGGGACTTGGATACCACAAAGGAGATCTCCAATGTCAAGGCTTCAATTGCATTTCTCTTTGAAGTTTATTTTAATACAAATAATGGTTTACTTCCTATATCAGGTGTAATATTACATTTGATAGCTTAGAACTCCTTGATATTTTAAGTATATTGGATTCAATTTTATGCTATCACGTTTGGTGTTGTTTCTTGCATGTTTGTTTCAGGTACTTGAACGAAAGGAGCGAAAGGAAGCTGGAGCAAGGAAACAAGATCACCATCAATTGGATTAGAGTTATAAGAGGTAGGCCCTCTTATTTGATTCTAATCTAAAAAAAATTACATTAGATTGTCTTGTTTATGGATAGACCCACTCTCTTGCACTAGAAGGATCATATCTGTCTATAGAGAGGATATTCCTACACCACACAAGCATTCACACTAAAGAAAAAAGGCAAGCATAATGGAAAATGTAGAGATCTAGCGTTATGTAGCATGAGCACATAGAGACTATGATGCTATGTTGTCGTATACTTTGTTGCATGAGAATTTGTAGGGTCAAATCCTATATGCAAGGAAAAAGGACAATGGATCCTTCTTGATGGGTATGTCACCATATTACATCGTATGGGAACCCATTTCATATATGTGATGGTTGGATGTCCTTTCCTTCACCTATAAAATGCATGCCCCATCAACATTAAAGCTTAAAATAAAAACAACAATAATGGGCATACCGGAATAAGTTCAAATATGCAACTTATTGTAAGATAGAGTTGAATTCACTATCAAAATTGTATTATTAAATTTTACTTAGTTGAGGTATGTTACATGTACTGTATGTAACTATATATCTTCCCTTAATGGAAGAATATAGACCATTGCATGGTACTAGATGTGGGAAAAATCAATAATAGTAATTTGAATAGTCCTGTGAAAGAAAAATATTACCTTCAATGCATGCATGAAGTGGAATTAAGTCATAAATTACATGTTGCATATGCCATAAATATAATATATTCTATAATTTAATAGTGCAACTACATCCACAAAAAACTACAGAATAATACTAAAGTTTGTTGGATAAATCTCCCATTATAAAGGCCCAAAATATTCAGCTTCAAAGAAGTCATAACAAAGAATGATAATTTGAAGGTTGGGCTATAAAGGCCCTTGTTTTCCATTAGTACCATATAACTATGGAACTTTATGTTATGATTTATCTACAAGTATGTATAGGGGATTTGGAATCAAGATAGTGCTTGGTAATTAGTAGACTATCTTATGTGCATCATCAAAAAGTATTCATATGCCATAAAAACTGGATTTATTGCAATAAACACCACACCTGATATTTTTTCTAACATCATCTATAAATTCATAAGATATGATATGAAGTGTACAACATACAAAGTTAAGGGGCCTTTTAATACTCTTACTTCTTGATACTGTTGATCTATGGTTTCATTCATCATATTATCCACTTCACTACCAACAGAAAAGGTAAGTTAGTATACAAACCCCTAGTGAAAGTATTTCAATAGGGACAATCAAAATTCAAATCCAAGTGTCTCATCACCACAACTAAACCTATCTTCTATACAAGTTACACTATACAAGTCTCTAAGGTAGGGGTCATATTCATGAGGAGGAGAGGACTCAATTCCAGGACAGTAGGTTTCCCAAATGCTTTCTTCTGCATTGGATGTTGTTGTAACATATGTATTCATGCCCTCTAGAAGTAGACCCTAAAAAAATATTCCACTTTCACACACTTCAACATAAATTACCTGATGCATGAAACAAACTATATCAAGTCTGAAAAATATTGACTGGAATTATCTAAACCAAATTTTTAGGCAATATATGTTGGCTTTCCCTTTTGGAAAGGTATCCACCCATATCTTGGCTAGGAAAATAATGAGGAAGTGTTGCACAGATGAAGTGTTGGAACCAGTTGTGTCATTAGAAACCCAGTGCACATAGGGTGTATAATTCAATTGGGCACACTACCTCTGCAGTGAGTTCCTCGCGAACTGCAGAGAAGCCCAAGACCAGAGTAAGGCCTTCCATTACGCATATCTTTTGCTATCATTCATACCGGTCACGTGGGAATTATAGAGGATAGTCAGTTTCCTATGATCACGTTAGATCTACCAGAAGCAGTAAAGTTTGCTTCACTCTGGGCCATAAAGGACGCCGAGAGGGTCAAGGAAAGTAAGATATTTTGGGTGTTAATGGAGGAAAGTATCTGCAGCATGATAAATCGTAAGACATGGTTATCACCAACTGTCTTTGAGCAATTGTTGGGCTATGTGGAGTTCAAAGAAGATTTCCACTGTGTCTCCATCTGGGCGTAGCAGGACCCTGAGCAGAAGTGGTATGATCTCCCATACTTGGCAATAGATGATGCAATCGCAACGATCCTTGACCATTGGCCAAGAGAGTTGGTGTACAGCCTCAGAATTGTCAGCTGGGTCCAGTAAGTCCATAGGAAAGTAGAAGAAGGAAGAGGCCCGATTGAATATGCAGTAGTTATCTGAAAGAAGGGACAAGGAGGCTGAGGAAAAATCCAGAGTAGAGTGCATTGCAAAGAAGCAGGCCGAAGCGAAGGAAGGGGAGAAAGAGCAGAACTTTGACAAATGTCAGAGGTCCCCTTCGCCACAGACAAAGGATGAAGAGAAGTAATCAGAACAGGGTGGTGGAGACCAGGAGAGTACTTTTTTCCAGATAAAGCGCACTTTTTTCCAAGGCCAGTAAATCATCACTTGACCCAATCACCTTGACAGAAGCTAACTTGGATGACATCGGAGATAAAGTAATGGATGCAACCATGGAGCTGCTGCAACAGTTTGAGAAAAGCCAAAAGAAGGCCTTGGTTGCCATTCAGACAACTTTGTGTAAGCTACAGATCCAAACTACTCAAATGCAGACTAGTGTAGGGCGGGGTAGCATGGCATCGACTAGTTTGGCACCAGGAACTTCTGCCCAGTGGAGATGGTGCGCTCCTTGGATCCCCAAGCAATCGCACTACTAGATGGAGATTTGACTATAGAAGCGGAAGCTGACAGGGTTACTGTCAACACTCTAAAGAAGGTTGGGGTGAACTTTGCCACGCTTTCAAGTGAAGCCCTTCACAGCTTGCAGGAAGGTGTGACCACAGAAATTCTGGCTCGAGAACAGTGTGCGCTAAGTGTGATCAACAAATAAAAGGTGAACAATGCGCAAATGTTCATCGAGAAGACTTGAAAAATTGACACATGGAAGAAGGTGCAGAAGAAGAATGAGCACACTGTGGCAATAGTTGTTGAAGCATGCAGAACTATTTCAGAGCTGCATATCCCAGAAGAAGCATTGCTGGAGGACAAAATTAAGAAGCTCACTACAGGTGTGTGTGATGCAAAGATAGAGTTGGACAAGGTTCAATTTGAGCTAAACCTTAAGATCACAAAACTTGGGTTGAAGTCCCAACCTTGAACTCCACCAGAGGTTAGAGAGCAATGTGAGGTAGCTGTCAAGGATGCAATTGCTGTAGTAGATGCCACGGTCACAAATTGCATCGTGTTCTTTGAGTAGTCACTGGAGGTACTTACCAGTCTGTAGGAAGATCCCAACCTACTGAGGTTAGCAACAAATGTGAGGGAATTACAACAATAGTATGACGGGTTCAGAGAAACAACGTGCATTGCTGCCATCACACAGAGGTTGGCCAAGCTGTAGGAAGCAAAGGGATTGGAGGAACAGGTGGATGCAACATAATGAAAAGAGGCAATACTAAAGGTCAAATTGGGACCTTGGTTGGATGGGGCCTATGTGATCAGTGCCACCATTGAGGTAAAATTGGCTAGCCTACAAGGAACACAAAAACAAATCAAGGCCAATAGCGCAGGACCAACAAAGGAGCAACTGGTGGAGCAGGTTAAGCAGGCAACGACACAGTGTGTCACCAAAGTTGCAGTGGTACAAGTGGAGCTAGGAGGTCTTTGTAAAAAGATCTCCACACCAGCAGAGTGACTCATGGGTGAGACACCATATTTGTGTTGGGGACCTGTTGGGAATAGGTTCCCCAGGGTCTTTTTTGGGGTTAAAAGCCCAAGTTTTGGGGTAGAAAGCCCAAGTTTTTGTATAAACAAGTGTATAGTCTCTGCATTTGGTGGTCACAAAGTGCGAAGATGTAAAGCATCATAAAGGGTTTCCTCCCTTCATTTATGTAAGTCATGTTGGCTTTAGGAGATCTAACCATGGTCTGCAGACCATTGGATTGTATAAAAAGGAAAGTCTAAGAAGAGTCTAAGGCAATTCAATCTTGGTATGTTTTTGAGTCATTGATGAATCTAATGGGTCTCTAAAAGCTAAGAGTGAAGATTCTTAGCATAGGAAGGAGGCTTTGCAGCTGTGTGCATAGAGGCCTAGGGTAGAAGTCCGCAACTGAGTGCGCGAACCCCTGCAGTTGTGTGCACAGGGCAGTTAGAGTTTGTAAAGAAGATCTAAAGCGTCAATAAAAAGAATTATTCTAGAATTATCTATGTATGATCTATTTTACTTCTATTATAAATGCATATGATTATGTTATGATGAATATTGGCTTTATGTTTTAATGTTGTATTACTGTGCGAATCCATATGTTTTTCTTTGTTATATGAATGCAAGTAAGAATATTTGTTTACGTGAAGATCACCTTAATGCATGTTGAAGTTATTAGATATTTAAGCTAATTTGGGTAAATACAGAAGTAAGAGTAATTTTAGAGGTGTGTAAGTGTCTATTCTACCTATTTAGAGTACATGAAGGACAATTGTAGACCTTCGCGAAGGTCTAGAGGATGACTAAGAGGAGTATATCGATAAGCCCTAAAAGGCTTATCGACCTATGCAAAGGAAGGTTTAGGGTATAAAACGACATCAATACCATCTCTAGCTACGGAAACTTGGTTCCTTCATCCCCCATACTACTTCGAGTGAGACTTCAGTCCGCACTCCGCAGATTGATGCCGGAATGGCCAGTAGTGTAGGAATTTTCTTGGCTAATTAACACTGAACCTGGGTTAGGGCCCATCAATCCAATAGATGCTATGGTTTTTTGTAGTTTATTAGGATATAGAAAATTTCTAGAAACTCAAAAATCTGGTAGTTTTGTGTCTGGAAATACAAAATGATGAAGGGTTGGTACTAGGCACACACTTCCAACATGAAACCTGTAAATTTAAAAAGTAGAAAGTTACAATTAGTTTGTGTTACTTACCATATGTTTGTAACTATCAAAAGGCATTTTTGTTCTTCAAGGCAACAATAAGATAATTTACATAGGGACTAGGATGGATAGGAATCTGTGCTACTCATTTCAAGAAAAATTGTGAATAGATATCGAAGAGAACAGAAGAACATTGTTTATGAGCAATATACTACAAATTTAATTCTGCCACAGTTCCATCCAAAGAACAACATAAAAGTGAATATCCATTTGGGCTCTTATTTCATAAAAAGGATCACCTTAGAATACACAACACAATGTTTCACCTCAACTATATATTGCCAACATAGACATCAAAAAAAAAAAAAAAAAAAAAAAAAAAAAAAAAAAAAAATCGATAAGAAAATTTCTGACCAGGAGAGATCAACAACACTCTTAGAAAAAAATGTTTCCCAACAAAAATAGGGTGTGGACTGGCTATGGTCCACATAGTGATGGTATAGTCTTGGCCTCCCATTGCTATTACATTGTATGGTGTTGAATCCTTTGAAACCAACTTCACTACACCATTAGCACACCTAATGGTGTCAATGTTTCAACTATCTTTTAGGGACATTTTGTACAAGGAAACATTTCTAAAATGCATAACTACATTTCCAGCTCCTAAGTCTACCATTTCTAGTAAAAAAAAATTTCAAAAGAGTATTTTTATTGTGTATTCTAACACTTCGACATTTTGGCCCTTTTCTAAGCATGCTGTCTAGTTGATTTTACCCAAACTCTAGCAAGAATTTGTTCAAATTTTAAGTTCAGTTGCATAATCAAGGGTTTACATAATCCATTTATGCATTCAAATATGCATTTTAAATAATAAAAAATATCATAATCAAACTTGAAACATGGCGGTTTTCTTTCCTTTTTTCTGGCTCTTGATCTTCGAAATATTATTTATTGACACCAAGAACTGTAGTTAAAGTCACACTTATCCATTCTTCATCAATGAACTATTCATTATTACTAAACTGATGAGTAATGCATACCTCTCCCGATATGTCTTCAACTTTTGTTTCAGTCTTCACATCATTGGCCCATAAAGTGTTAGAAGTCATTTGTTCACTCTATTTATGAAGATCATTATTCATCTGCTTCACATATATGACTCTTGGTTAATTATTTTCTAAAGAACTTCGAACACTTCAATGGCCAATAGAAAGACTCACATTCTCAAATTTTAGTATGGCTTCCCATAAATGTGTCATCACTTGATCAATGGAATGGGAAGTAGATCTTAACATATGATCAATGTATTATGCTACACATCATGCTCATTCCAAAGTGGAAATTCCCATGGGGGTGGATGTTACAAGTGCACATTTCCATTTGCTAATGGAATTCATCCTCAGGAAATTTTATGAGATGAAGAATCCATGTTTATTGAATTTGAGCTGCCAACCATAAAAACAATATTATAGTCTAACACATCCGTGGTTTATATACATAACATCCAGTGAAGATCTGCTCAAACTTACATCATTTGTGCCATTGAAATGAATCATTTCAGGATGTACATGTTATCTGTTCAAAACACTGAATCCTTCCAACATCATCTTGCAAGGGAATAATTATTTATAAGGAGGCAGTGAAGTTTCAACTACATAGGGCAACAACCTCCTACTAATATTTGGGGTGTGCCCTATCATCAATATGCCCCTTGGGCATAGCCTCGGACCATTAACCTATCGACATGGTGAGTGCCCTTTCCATGGAGGGCTAGTATATTACATGGTATTGGTAGTAATCCTATAGGGTAAGTTAAAATGTGAGAATACCAGTGTGTTTCACAAACCTAGAGTTAAGCACCCCAACTCCCCTCCAACTGTGTGTCCAATCCATGAACAGAGTCTATAGGTTCATAGCCAAATGGTCAAACTAAGCTCGAAACCAATGGGTTCACACTAGACTACAATTTATTTATATTAAGGGGAAGTCATTATCTCCCATCTCTCCTCACTAGGTGTCCTATACTTTGACTTGTTTGTCATGTAGTTTGTAGTATACACAATTTAGATACTAAGCATGGTATGAATTTACCCCTATAATGCTCCCAACATCCACACCTTTTAAATTTGAAACGATGGACTATGGTTGAACCATCCATCCTACCCCCTAAGGATTCTAAAAAGAGTGCTAACATTAATTACCCTAATTCACAAATCCTGGTTAGCTTAAGGTCATACTGCCCAACAATGAATACTTTGATACATTTCTGCAACAACAAGGCATCAAGGTCAATTCAACATTATAACATCAACATTTTCTTCAACTATCCTTGTTTGTTATCCTTAAAATCAGTGACAGAAGGGTGGATGCAACTTTAATTACTTTTGTGTCTATGTAATAAATTGAGGTACTAGGATGCAACCTCTGAGCACAAATCAAATTGCTTACCATTCACATGAATGCATGTATAATTGTAAATTTTCTATAACAACATCTTAACAAGTTCTAATGGGATAATAGGAGACCAAGCTCTCTATTGGGTTGATGACCTAGTTCATGGTAAGCATGTACATCCTAACCTCGGCATTGGATCTTATAGTGCATGTGCAAGTGATAATTTAGTGGCAATTGAAATAACACCATAAATCCATTTGGATGCATTAGATTCTAGGTGAGGAAATCATAGCATGGTAGTAGTTTCATATTTACAAAAAAACCAACACATTGAGAATTGATAAGAATATTAATAACAATAAAAAGTGTCTTATGACCAATGGCTATATAACCATTTCTAAACCCCACGATTCTAAAGCCTTAAGAAGCCAAGGCATCATCTTATGACAAATATATTATTACATCTTTCACAAATGGATGTCTCAAGATAAATGAGTAGATATTGTTGCAACTATAGTGTACACCACCCTTTCCATGACGTTAGAGGAAATTCAATCAACTTTAATTGCCTGTTTGTAGAAAATCCTGCAAATTCACAAGATCGGGCAATTTCCTTAAAGAAAAGGACAAGAATCTACTTCTACTATCAACCAGTACAAGCCAATATATCGATGAAAACAATAATAGCAAGAGGAAGACAAATCAATGTTGGCATTATTATTCTGGTATGGCTCTATATTACAGATGTTGTACTTGATGGCAACACCCTCAAGTGGCAATGCTTTGATCAAACTCTCAAAATGTTGAAAATTAAGAGGTACGCAGGAGAATGGTTCAAAAGATGCGTACACGCAGGTACACCATGAAGGGACTGCGGCCACACACACAAGTCACCCGTTCAGAAGGTGCGTACCCCCAGTTCACTTACTTCAAGGCAAAGAAGCGCATTCACGTGGGGTTTCCTATGTTTGGCCCATGGTATTTAGCTCGCCGTTCTTGATCCTATGGTTTTGGCCCGTGGTATAGGATCTATTTTAGCCCTGGCTTGGATCCCTTGTTTTGGTTATTTGATGGTTTTGTCCCATGGTGTGAATGAGGGCTTGTCTATAAATAGGGAAGGAGATCACTTGGCCAAGGTATCTTTTGCAAATTGAATATCTTAAGATCTGAAATATTGGGTTATTATTTCTTGATCTATATGAAGTGAAGTGGAAAGTGAATCTGTGAAGGGTGATCTCTCGAGCGCATGACCAGATCTGGGCATCCGACTAACTGTAGCACATTGGTGATCTGCAAATTTGGCCCTAATCAGAAGTATGCAGGTGTTTAACAGTGCCTCTACGTGAGTACACAGAGTAGAAACAGGCGAACTGCGTGAGTACACAGAGCAGAAACAGGCGAACAGCGTGGGTACGCAGAGCAGAAGAAGGGTAACTGCATGGGTACGTCGAAGCAGAAGAAGAAGGGCTGTGTGGGTGCACAACGCAACAGTGGTTCAGGTGCGTACACATAGTAAAAGTACGTGGCGCGATAGTCTTTCTAAGTGCGTGACTACAGTGGCAATACGTGGTGCGATAGTGTATCTGGGTGCGTAGTGTATGCAGCGCGGTAGACGAAGCAGTGTGTGGGCACGCGGCGTAGCAGAAGGAACTCTGCGGGTATACGCAGGGAAGCAGAAAGTGAAGTCCGTACGCACGCAGACTAGAGAAATAAAAACTGCGTATCTGTCCTAAGATCTTTTGTTGGCTGAATTTTTCCTGTTGATAAGGTGTTCTGGGTTTAGTTTACTGTTATTGTTGATCTGGTTACTGCAGTTGACTGGGTGATTTACTTGTAGTTTATGATCATTTGATGTTTATGGATCCAGTTTGAAAATTTATGAAAAGTGGTCCTTGAAAGAAGCAAAGGGGGTTGTAGCTCCCTTCTAGGAGAGACTGGAAAATAAGAGAGAGTTATAGCTCTCTGCAGGTTGTAGCCTGCGTACTAGTAAAGGACTGCACCAGTACAAAATCATTGTAAAAGAAGTTTCTAAG
>APFE030194839.1:0-11865 GCA_000404065.3 Pinus taeda | reverse complement strand
CACCTATTTTAATATATTTACCTCCTAGCTAGACACACTACTTATATGCCATATGTATAGCGAGTATGAACTTATTAAATTTTCTAGAAATTGCAATAAGTAATGTTTTATTTTGGTTTTCAAATAAATTTTTGCTCTTGTCAAGGTTGAGTTTTATCTTTTCTTCAAAAAACACAATAAAAAATTTGCTCACTTAGATGGGCACTCAAAGAAAAATGCAACTACAAGTATCTCTTTTTTAAGGTTCACTTCCACATTCCCTCCAAGATAGGCTAAGTAAAGGGCTAGGAAGAGGTCACATGGATGAAATATACTTGAAGCTTCATACAAGCACTTGTATGTTATCTCTCATGGCTACATTGTTTTGGTTTGGGGTTAAGAACTTCAGAGAAATCTTGAAAATAGTCCTAATATTTTTTTTTTCTTTTTATAAGAGGATGATAAAATGAACATGAATATTTTAGTCCCACTAACTAATATTTTCATATTTTTGAAGAAATTTATTATTGGATGTGGCATTTTCTTGTAGCTATGCTTTTCATATACAATTATTTAAAAATAAATTGTTGAAAATATAACATTGGTTTAAAAGTCCCAATTCATAATGTTTCAAAGGGTATTATGAGGATTGTAGCATTTCACTCTTTCAAGTCTATGCTATATGCCAAAAGGCTTTATTACTTAGCTAGCTTATTTATTAGTATGGTAAACTGTGTGGAGTGATTTTTTTTTTTTTTTTTTAAATAAATGAGCATGTATGCAACTTCAAGAACTCCCATAACTCCTCAAGAAATTATTTAAAGGGTTCTATGTTAATGGAAGAGCACTTGCTGCGAGGTTGGTGGTTCAATTCCATTGTAACTTAACATAAATTAATGAATGATATTTTAGCTTATTTTTTATTAGATAAATTTTCTATTAATTTATTTCGATGATGATATATTTAGCTAGATTCATTGTTTTATATTGTCTCTAAAGAGACAAAAGTGATACTGTATTGCCTTTAAACATAAATTTGTATTGTCTATAGAGAGACAATAGCTATGATTAAAGACATATTATTCTATAAAGACATTATGTGCTTAATATCAACTATTGTGTCATAAAATTGAAATTGCCTCCTAACACAAAATAATACTTGTGTTATATATTGACTTTATACAGACAATTTTGTAAGACAATAATTTGATACTATTTAAGGCAATACACAAATTTTCTTTTTGTCTCAAGTTAAGACAATCCACCTAAAAATTGTCTCTAATATTGTCTTAAAATGTCCTTTTCTAGATTAGTGTATAAAGTGGATCTCACAAAAAATAGTTTTACTTTTTAATTATAATTATATTGTTATATATAGAGTGTATAGCAAATAGTGTGAGATTAAGAAATTTGTTGTTGGTTGAGATGCTTATGGTTATTTAGGAACCATGTTAAGGCATCTCTGACTTGGCTCTAGCTCTTGGGCTATAGGAAGTAGGGACAAATAGATGTTGACTACTTAAGCATCAACCTAAGACATTAATCTCAAAATGATAGATTTGACAAAACTAGATAGAAGGATTGGGGTGAGATGACAACACACTCATAGCACAACCATAACATATTGAGCCTTACCAAGTGCATTTTCCTTTGATCTTTCTTAGATGCAAAGAACACTACTGCCATCATTGCTTGTGTTCCATGGGTATGTGTAGGAATGTAATTTATTATTACGCTGTAAGGCATTTCCATTTGAAATCAACTTTCCTCTTGGATTACGTGTACATTTCTGAGCCTTTGATTTAAGTGTTAGATGATGAAACTAATCTCATCCATCCAATTGATTGGTATACGATGAGACCCCGCAGATAGCAGATAGACGGTGGCTGGGCAGATGAAATGAAAAATTTGAATCGCTTGATAAATCCGGTCAGGTTTTCCCAGGAGGACGTGGTTTTTTGTGAATGATTCAGCAGTCGGCTGCAGCAGATGGATATGTTGACTTTGGCCCTGCACAAAATTCCCCAAAATATGCAGGCCTCAGTGCATGTGCTCATAGATACTATATCAAAGAATGCTTCAATTTCTATTTGTCTGTTATCTGAGAGTACCGATGTGCACTGTGTAGATAACTCGCGAGTCGCAAGAGGAGCCCCGCAGGTTGAAGCAACAGCAGGCTCTGCATTTCTGTCTGTCATAATGTCTGGAATCTAGGGGAAAAGAAGAAGATGATTACGTCCATTAGATTCATATATAACAGGCAGGCCTCCTTTAATAGGACACTGCAAGTTTGAGTATATAGTATTCAAAGTGATCATTATGGAAGCTGCACTGTTAGGTTATACCTCCAGGATGTTGATCCTGGTTCTCTTTTTGAGCTTATTGGCCTTCACAAGTAATTATTTTACTTTAGCTAGTCATTGGATTTTAGTGAATTATATTTTCTGAAATCAAGTTTTTGTGATTTATATGATTTCAAATTACATAAATAAATCTATGGAGGATAAATGCATTTCGAGGAGTTCCAATGTTGTAAATCTATCTGTAAAAACGAGATAAATAAATTGATCTTGGATAAATGTGTTTCTAGTCATCCCAATGCTGTAAATCTATGTTGAGCAGATGCTTTTCAAAGCACCCAATGCGATTCATCATCAAAATTAAGATATAAAAGCATCATACCATAGCCCTTTTAACCCTTGACTGATAATATTATAGAGATTGCTAGGAGACCATTAGCCCCTGAACGATCTGAGTCTTTACAGGTATTTTCTGAACCCTTTTCGCTTTGGAATCCATAATAGATATTGAATTGGATTGGATATGATAGAAAGGATTCTGACTTTGCAGGTAGACATGGTGGGGGATCAGGGAAGGAGCGGTTACGCATGGCACAGTTTGTTGGGTTCCTCACCGCCTACATGTATGAATAAATGCCACGGGTGCAACCCTTGTAGGCCTGTGCTTATAACAGTTGGTCCTTACCACCACATAGGGTTACGACCTCCCAGTGATTCATGTGTCCGCGGAAGAATATTATCCCTCTGTTTGGAAATGCAAATGTGGCAAGAAGATCTTTCAGCCCTGATAGTCCAAATCTCCTGATATTTGGATTATGGCAACGAATATTTCGCCATTTGCAGAATTCAGAAATATCTTTCTACTTTGATATATTATTTTTACGCCGTAAGGCGTTTCCATTTGAAATCAACTTTCCTCTTGGGTTAAGTGTACATTTCTGAGCCTTTGATTTAAGTGTTAGACCATGAAACTAATCTCATCCATCCAATTGATTGGTATACGATGAGACCCCGCAGATAGACGGTTGCTGGGCAGATGAAATGAAAAATTTGAATCGCTTGATAAATCCAGTTAGGTTTTCCCAGGAGGACATGGTTTTTCATGAATGATTCAGCAGTCGGCTGCAGCAGATGGATATGTTGACTTTGGCCCTGCACAAAATTCCCCAAAATATGGAGGCCTCAGTGCATGTGCTCATAGATACTATATCAAAGAATGCTTCAATTTCTATCTGTCTGTCATCTGAGAGTACCGATGTGCACTGTGTAGATAACTCGGGAGTCGCAAGAGGAGCCCTGCGGGTTGAAGCAATAGCAGGCTCTGCATTTTTGTCTGTCATAATGTCTGGAATCTGGGGGAAAAGAAGAAGATGATTACGTCCATTAGATTCATATATAATAGGCAGACCTCCTTTAACACGACACTGCAAGTTTGAGTATACAGTATTCAAATTGATCATTATGGAAGCTGCACTGTTAGGTTATGCCTCCAGGATGCTGATCCTGGTTCTCTTTTTGAGCTTATTGGCCTGCACAGGTAATTATTTTACTTTAGCTAGTCATTGGATTTTAGTGAATTATATTTTCTGAAATCAAGTTTTTGTGATTTACATGATTTCAAATTACATAAATAAATCTATGGAGGATAAATGCATTTCCAGGAGCTCCAATGCTGTAAATCTATCTGTAAAAACGAGATAAATAAATTGATCTTGGATAAATGTGTTTCTAGTCATCCCAATGCTGTAAATCTATGTTGAGCAGATAATTTTCAAAGCACACAATGCGATTCATCATCAAAATTAAGATATAAAAGCATCATACCATACCCCTTTTAACCCTTGATTGATAATATTATACAGATTGCTAGGAGACCATTAGCCCATGAACGATCTGAGTCTTTACAGGTATTTTCTAAACGCTTTTCGCTTTGGAATCCATAATAGATATTGAATTGGATTGGATATGATAGAAAGGATTCTGACTTTGCAGGTAGACATGGTGGGGGATCAGGGAAGGAGCGGTTACGCATGGCGCAGTTTGTTGGGTTCCCACCGCCTACATGTATGAATAAATGCCAGGGGTGCAACCCTTGTAGGCCTGTGCTTATAATAGTTGGTCCTTACCACCACATAGGGTTACGACCTCCCAGTGATTCATATGTGTCCGCGGAAGAATATTATCCCTCTGTTTGGAAATGCAAATGTGGCAAGAAGATCTTCGAGCCCTTATAGTCCAAATCTCCTGATATTTGGATTATGGCAAGGAATATTTTGCCATTTGCAGAATTCAGAAATGTCTTCCTACTTTGATATATTATTTGAAGTAACGAATCTAGTTTGTAGTGTCAGCGAGCTGTCTATGAATAAAGATCAATGGTTCTGTTATTTTTCTTTATTTCTCAAAGTTTCCATGATATATATGAGCACGTCTTCAACTTTGATAGGTTATTTTGATTTTTCTGTGAGTGCTTTGAAGAGGATTCAAACCTAAACCTTCCCTTCGTTTACATCTTGAAGTCCCAGTTAGTTAACTATCTTTACCCAGTAAGGTGTTTCCATTTGAAATCAACTTTCCTCTTGGGTTACGTGTACATTTCTGAGCCTTTGATTTAAGTGTTAGACAATGAAACTAATCTCATCCATCCAATTGATTGGTATACGATGAGACCCCGCAGATAGACGGTTGCTGGGCAGATGAAATGAAAAATTTGAATCGCTTGATAAATTCGGTCAGGTTTTCATAGTTGGTGATTGTGTGTATCTCTGGCCTAAGCAGGTACTGAATTCGACCTTGGAACCGGTGAAGCTTCTGTTGGTTTAGAAGTTCTTGTTTTCGTTAGGGTTTCTAACTTCTTGTTCTTGTTAGCGTTTCTAACACTTTTGCCCCATTTTTTTTGCAGGTCGCAAGAATTATGGAGACCGTGGTGCCTCTGTTCAATCCTCTTAGGGAAGAGCTAGAGGAGATGGAGAAGATGAAGGCCGAAATTGATGGGGAGGCCAAGAAAATAGTCTGCCGAGAGCTATGGGTCGGGTTAGGCTTCATGAGTTTACAGAGAGCATATTTAATGTGGCTTACGTTCTGGGAGCTGTCGTGGGATGTGATGGAACCTATCTATTTCTTTCTCACCTCTACTTATTTCCTAGCAGGCTATGCGTTTTTCCTTACGACTTTGACTGATCCCACATTTGAGGGTTTCTTCCACGCTCGTTTCAAGACCACGCAGAAACAACTCTTGAAAAAGAGGAATTTTGACATGGAACGATTTAGTACTCATTTTGATTATCAATCACCTTCCACGAAGGAGAGCCTTAGGGAATCCTACATAGTAAGCCATAAACCAACATTTTTACATAGAACTTGGGGAGTCTGCAATTCTCAATGAAGATTTATCTTTTCATTTATGTTTTTCAGGCCAAGTTTTATCCAAGTATCTTTTCTCAACTTCCTCTGTTCAGGTAAGAGGCTACATCACATCCGTGATTTTATGCTTCGAAGCCTGCTTATTGTTGTACCATTAGAAGAAACAACAAGGCATCATTTTCTTGCAGGTCTTGGCAAAACATACCTGTTCACAAAGTTACAAACAAATATGAAGCCAATTCCTTCAACCACTGAAAGAAAGTGAAAACAATATCGCTATGTAAATGTATCAATCTACCCATAAGTTTATCTTTATTTCTTATTATCTATAACCACTCTGTCCAAAGTTACCAAGAACATTTTCATGAGAATTAAAAAAAAAGATATATCCTTTCTTGTATGCACCATATATCTTCCTACTTTGATATATTATTTGAAGTAACGAATCTAGTTTGTAGTGTCAGCGAGCTGTCTATGAATAAAGATCAATGGTTATGTTATTTTTCTTTATTTCTCAGAGTTTCCATGATATATATGAGCATGTCTTCAGCTTTGATAGGTTATTTTGATTTTTCTGTGAGTGCTTTGAAGAGGATTCAAACCTAAACCTTCCCTTCGTTTACATCTTGAAGTCCGAGTTAGTTAACTATCTTTACCGAGTAAGGCGTTTCCATTTGAAATCAACTTTCCTCTTGGGTTACGTGTACATTTCTGAGCCTTTGATTTAAGTGTTAGACAATGAAACTAATCTCATCCATCCAATTGATTGGTATACGATGAGACCCCGCAAATAGACGGTTGCTTGGCAGATGAAATGAAAAATTTGAATCGCTTGATAAATCATGTCAGGTTTTCATAGTCGACGATTGTGTGTATCTCCGGCCCGAGCAGTTACTGAATTCGACCTTGGAACTGGTGAAGCTTTTGTTGGTTTAGAAGTTCTTGTTTTCGTTAGGGTTTCTAACTTCTTGTTCTTGTTAGGGTTTCTAACACTTTTGCCCCATTTTTTTGCAGGTCGCAAGAATTATGGAGACCGTGCTGCCTCTCTTCAATCCTCTAAGGGAAGAGCTAGAGGAGATGGAGAAGGTGAAGGCCGAAATTGATGGGGAGGCCAAGAAAATAGTCCGCCGAGAGCTATGGGGCGGGTTAGGCTTCATGAGTTTATAGAGAGCGTATTTAATGTGGCTTACGTTCTCGGAGCTGTCGTGGGATGTGATGGAACCTATCTGTTTCTTTCTCACCTCTACTTATTTCCTAGCACACTATGCATTTTTCCTTACGACTTTGACTGATCCCACATTTGAGGGTTTCTTCCACGCTCGTTTCAAGAGCACGCAGAAACGACTCTTGAAAAAGAGGAATTTTGACATGGAACGATTTAGTACTCATTTTTATTATCAATCACCTTCCACGAAGGAGAGCCTTAGGGAATCCTACATAGTAAGCCATAAACCATCATTTTGACATAGAATTTGGGGAGTCTGCAATTCTCATGAAGATTTAGCTTTTCATTTATGTTTTTCAGGCCAAGTTTTATCCGAGTATCTTTTCTCAACTTCCTCTGTTCACGTAAGAGGCTACATCACATCCGTGATTTTATGCTCTGAAGCGTGCTTATTGTTGTACCATTAGAAGAAACAACAAGGCATCGTTTGCTTGCAGGTCTTGGCAAAACATACCTGTTCATAAAGTTACAAACAAATATGAAGCCAATTCCTTCAACCACTGAAAGAAAGTGAAAACAATATCGCTATGTAAGTGTATCAATCTACCCATAAGTTTATCTTTATTGCATATTATCTATAACCACTCTGTCCAAAGTTACCAAGAACATTTTCATGAGAATTAAAAAAAAAGATATATCCTTTCTTGTATGCACCATATCCTGAATGCCTTTTCCTGTTGATCATATTTGCTTCTCAAGTTTTATTTACTTCAGCGTCTTAATCCCCTTCTCTCCAAAGTGTCAATACTGCTAGCGTGACTGCCATATCCTTTATGAGAATCTCTTGAGCTTTTGAAGTAGGCTACTGCACTTAGTACCTCATACATCTCAAGCTTCTCTATACTTTCATATCAAAGAACTTCACTGCCTCTCGATCTGGTAATTTGATCTTTAGAACATTCACCTCGAGCTATGGGTAAATACCAAATTAACATTTCAGGAAAAGGCATGTACAACAAATGCTTGTTTCTAGTGTTGTTGTGCAGTTTCTATGTAGTTACATCACACTTCCACTTTATGCCCTTGTGACACAGGTGAGTCTACTCCATGTTCATTGAAAATACAATCAGTTTAGGTGTTTGACAGGATCAATTGAACTTGAGAAAATGATGGCTTATATAATTACAAAAAAGGAGAGTTACATCGTCCAAGTATTCACGTAGTATATTCACCTCGTTTATTTTGTAGAGAAATAGATTAATCAAACCCTACATTGTGATATTAAATATCTTACTTGTACTGATAAAATTAGAGATAAGGTGTCACCTGATAATGCATTAACACAGTGGCTTAATGACACCACTTTTGGTTTTTTTGTGGTTGATTTTGCCCAAAATATGAGTAGAAACTGTTAAAACCATAGTTTCTGATTAGAAATACATGGGGTTCGGCACCTTGAAGGTCCTGATCTCCTTGGTACTAGTGGTAATGATTTTGAGTAGAAGGGCAGTCCTTTGACAATAGCTCATATACAAAGGTTTCGAAGCTTCTATATTTTAAGTGGCTAAACAAGATAGCTTCTATATCTTAAATGGCTAGGCAAGATTTGTTAGCCCTATGGATTTCAATATATGAAACCATTTATTCTTATGTTACCTCACTAATTGGCTCTCTTATGCACCAATGTTCTTGGATCATATGCCCATTTTGTATGGAATGTCTACTAAGTGGTTCCAGTTAATGGGGCATTGATTTGAGTGTTCAATATATTCTTATTCTTTATCAAAGTATTTTTTTGCTCTATTTGCTTTTTTCAATGTATGCCTTATGGCGTTTCCTTTGCAACATCTAGTGCAAATGCTAGTATACATTATAATTGAAACTCTATATAGCACTATTATGAGACAATTATTATAACTAATCTTTGACCCCTAGAACCACATTTGAAAATTTGAAAACTAAAGTAATCTAGAATATGAAATAATAAGTCAATCAATGAAGCAAAATCATCCAGAGTTTTAAGAGTACAAAGAACAAAGAAATGAACAATAGTTAGAGTTAGAACTGAACATAAACTTTGAAAAACAAATGTAAACCTTAATAAGAAATAGTCTATAATTGGAACATCATATAATCCTTAATAGAAAGTAGTTTATAATTGGAAATCATATAACTCAAGAAACAAGAACATTAAATAAAACTCCCTTTAAAAACTATAGATTTATATCTGCAGCCAAATAATCCTGATTTGAATAGTCTATTTCCAAGTACTTACAATATCACACTTTAATATTTAAAAGTTTTCTAATAACCAATTTATATTAAAGCTATCCAAAAAAATTATAAGTTGCTCTAAATAGAATTCTAGCCACACCACTAAGTTAAATATAACACAGAAAATATGTGTTATATGCTAATTGTGAAACACAAAACAGAAACGGATATTAATATGCTAATTGTGAAACAGAAAACATCTATCCACAATGAAAATAAAAAAATAATGAAAAATGGTTACCTGAACAGCTTAAATGAATTGTGACATCCTGCTCTTCTGATCCTTTCATTCCATTTGAGAAAAGCTTCAATATAGTAAAACGAAAAGAAATAAAATGTATGTTCATATAAAATATTTATAGAATTCAATAATGGAAATTTAAATAAAGGGACACTTTTTCATACTTCCATGAAGAAAGGACTTTTTTCAGCGAGTATGGGTGAACTAATATATATACGACGACTATTATAACAATCCTTCTCCTTAGAACAGTCTTTCTCACTACTGGTATCTTCATTGTCTGCATGGCGAAATGAGGTTGAAAAAGAACATCAGAAAGAAAACTCAATTAACATTTTAATAAGCTTAAATGTTGATTGTAATTTAATGATCAAAATTCAGAAAAGCAATACCATATGAAAGTCTCTGTGAATCCGGCCTAATCTCTATCCGCAGTTGGCGATCTGAAAAATTTATGTTGTCAAAGGCAAAAGAGAAGTCTGGCACGTCACTTGATCCATCGTACATGTTGGTCCATCTTTCCCTTTCCTAATCTGCCATTGTAAACCTCAATTAGTTTACCATTATTGCATATCCAAGAAGAAAACATCCATTTAATATAAATTCACTATACTAAATATAAAGCTGAGTATCTGTCTCATATGTTAATGTATTTGAAGCCCCAGTCTTCTGGTGGTTTGGTTTGGGTTGGTTTTTCAATTTATCAAATTTTTCCTTTTTAACAAAATTTCAATGAAATTTGACTGAAACATAATCTCACACAATCTCTTTTGATAACATTTAATAATAATCTCTCATCAAAATTAGTAGTGGTTTTCCATAACCCTTACATTTCAACAAATTTATTAAACCTTTATATACAGTATTTCCTGTCAGCTCTAATTGTTAAATATGTGCACTCTAAATATTTTTGGAGTGTGAATTGCATGAGACCTATTCAATTAAATGTATTGTGCATCATTATTTCTACTTGGTATGATGTCAAGTTGAATTTCTTATTGTATTAGTTAACATGTTAGAATTTATATTGTATTCTATATTATATTTTTTTATATTAAATGTGTGATTTTCTTATATATTGAAAATACTATTGATGTATGTTTAGATTGGTTTCATTATTTGTTTGAATATGGTTTTACCAATTTTCTAGAGAACAAATCAAATATGTAGATACCAGTTAGGTTTGCAAACAAATAAGGTAGAAAACTCTAATTTGTAAGATGGAAAACCTATTTCTTTATAATGTTAATCTAATATTAATATGTATATATTTTCATCTTCTTTTCAAATTTTCAAATACCTCTATAAAAGATTTAATAAATAAATAAATAGATGTTTGTTTATAGTTTACAACCTAAATAAAATAAGAAATAGTCTGTAAAACAAACCCGTATCAATTCTCCCAGCTAGTCTTGCTCCCACTTGATAAACAACAAGTAAAACAAACCTCTAAAAAGACAAATTTAGCCAACCAAGGATGGGAATGACTAACTAGTGTAATTTTGTTCTTTTCCTTATATATAGTTTTCTATGTGTGTAATAGAGCTGACATTTAAAAAATGTTTACTTACTTTAAGCTTACACATCTACCATATATTTTGTCCAATTAGTAATTATTTTCCTTTGAATAAATAATTAACTAAAAACCACTGTAATCTTTCTTAATCTACCAAGTGTAATCAATTCTCTCTTCCTCTAAAAGAGGTTTGTATCTCAAGGGATTTGATACCTCTCACTCTCATGTCTTGGTAGTTGGATTTAGGATAGTTTAACTTCCCGGTTTAAATAGCCTATATGTCACATTAATACCATGGGTTAATACCATGGATTCTGGCAGGCCACTTGACCCCAAATTGGAATCCTACACATGTTGGTCCATCTTTCCCTTTCCTAATCTTCCATTGTAAAGGTCAATTAGTTTACCATTATTGCATATCCAAGAAGAAAGCATCCATTTAATATAAATTCACTATACTAAATATAAATATTTTATACTACAAGAAGAGTATCTATGTTATATGTCGATGTATTTGAAGCCACAACTAAATTAATATAGATAGGTATGTCATGTCCTCTGGTGATTTGGGTTGATTCATCAATTTATCAATTCTCATTTTTTTACAGAGGCAAGAGTAACACTTCTTAGAGGTCTACAAAACTACAAATGGTAAAATTGACTTTTACTAGTAGTCTCACTAGTGCGAACCCTTTCCTAAGTTCATCACTATTTTTTAATTCAAAAACCCCATATAGGTGCATCCTGTTCTTTACAACTAAGTTTTAAAACCTAGGTTTGAAGAACAAATCAAATATGTAGATACCACCAAGGTTTTCAAAAAAACCATGTAGAAAACCTCAAAGTTGTAAGATGGAAAACCTATTTATATTTTCATCTTCTTTTCAAAATTTCAAATACCTCTATAAAAGATTTAATAAATAAATAAATAGCTATTTTTTTTTATAGGGTACAACCTAAAATAGAATCAGAATTAGTAGGTAAAACAAACCTGTATCAATTCTCCCTGTATCAGCTAGTCTTTCTC
>APFE030194828.1:5526-40104 GCA_000404065.3 Pinus taeda | reverse complement strand
GATCTCAAAATTATTCTTGCCATTAAATTTCTCAATTTCAAACCGGGCACTTTGAGTTTTCGCCATTTGTATCAACAACAAAATAACACAATAATCTCCAATATCCAACCAACAATAAAAAAAATTGCCTATGCCTTTGTTTTTACACAACAAAAAACAACTGCCTATGCCTCTGTACCTTTGCCTTTTTAAAAAAAAACTGCCCTTTGCACTTATATTACTTTTCTTAAAAAAACTTTCCTTTTTACTAATGCAAATTCTGCCCCACAAAAAATTTCGCAGAAAATCTCAACACCCAACTGAAGTAAAAACGAGTTCTTTGACACGAAAAACAAAAAATTCATGCCAGAAAATCTCAACGTAGTATTTATTTTGTTGTCACACAACTTTCAGAGCAAGGATACAGATCAAGCGCCGTTTATACCTTTTGGAGGAGGCCCTAGGCTTTGTCTCAGATATGAGTTAGCTATGGTGTTTATTTCCGTTTTTCTGCATCAGCTTGTGACAAAATTCAAGTAAAATATATTATCTCGTATATGATTCTTCTTTCACCAGTTGATGTTTCACAAGGCTTTTCATTGTTTCATGCAGATGGGAATGTATTCTCAGTACCAAGACAAAGTGGTTTGATTCGCCCTTCACCTTAACAATGGATTGCCAAATTCATGTACGCGACCGTTGATGGCTAAGTGCACGGCAATTTTATAATCTATCAAGGCAGACATTAGGCTACACTATTCGCATTTTCAACTTTATGCACTCTTTAATCCTGAAAAATGCATGGATAGGGATTGCAGCACGGTTTCATTTGAAACAGAAAAACATAAAAGGAAGCGGTAACTTATGAGGCAGCGTTAGGCAGCGTTAACATATGAGGCAATGTTAACATAAAAGCCAGCGTTAACATAAAAGGCAGCGTTAACATATGAGGATGCAAGCTTAATCACACATCAACCAAACCAATCGGAGGCTGACCTGAAAAACGCGCAGCGATTCGAACTGTAAATTGCTTCTCGGCTCAGCGCGCACAACAACCTCTCCTTCTTCTGGAACAACAACCAAACCGCCGGCTGCCTCCAACATGCAATCACGTCCAAAACACAGTCAGCACCAACACCTCCAAATTGCTATGATACCAATTGTTGGTTCAGGTGCACAGCCAATCAAATAAATTAACTCAGCAGAACAGTCAAGCACATAAGAGACAATGTTTAACGTGGTTCACCCAACCAATCTGGGCTACGTCCACCAAACATAGGCATCGGGAATTTATTAATCAAATTGAAGATTACATCAAGAAATCCTCACACTCTCTAGGCAAACCATCCGAATGGTTCCCTGTTATATAGCATGGAGAATCTAACAACTCATTAACTCCCTCACATCAAATATAGGAGGCATTAACTCCCTCCCAACAACCTGGAGCTAATCTAGGACCTGAATTCTATTGTTGTCAACAGCTGAGATTTTTTCCTATTTTTCTCCAAACAGAAAATCTCAACAATTTCTCTGCGGGCCAAGGGAGCAAGAAGATGGAATCACTGTAGGCGCCCTGCCAGATTCAGGAAGGGCCTGTGGACTCAACTTGAGACGCAGTGGGATAGCCAACATATAATCCATAGTAAGGGGGTAGGGAATAATGACAAGCCTTGGGGTAAGAGTCTGAGACCCCCCCTCTGGTATATACGGGCTTTGGGCTACCCCTGTACACATGCGGAGAGGTATGGAGGAGAGGAAATTCATGCTTGGGCAAGGTGGTGTGCTAAGAAAAATTTGATGAATCTAACTTCTTATGGGTGTCATCAGGGCTTTGCCAAACAAGTCATGGCCTGAGCAATGAGAGGACGTAGTTGCAGCAGGAGAGGCCCAGCCCCCCAGACAGACAACAGGCCGAGCACATCGAAAGCTCGCAGGGGTCGTAAATCTGTAGAGCACTTCATCGTTGAAGTAGCAGTGACATACCCAGAAGGGACGGATGCTGCCATTCAGAAGTTGATGGAAGAATGGGAAGAGGAGGTAAAGCAGGAAAACGAGATTGAGGAAGAGATGGACAATTGGAGGACTCTTGTTCCGAATCCATGGAATACTAGAGGGAAAATCACACAGTTTAAACAAACGCTTTACCTATACTGGTTAATGAAGAGTCTACTTGGTAAGGCGATGGAGCAAATGTCTGTGGGGATGGCGGTGATAGTCCAAGGACTGTCGAATTACAGAAAAAGACATGGAGAAAAATCTATCCAAGCCACACAAATAGGACGTCAGGATGGACAGATTCAACCACCACATCCCTTTCATTCTGGAGTTGTATGGTATGCCAGGGGCTACTATAGAAGATCTTGCTCCCATCGCATCTGCCTCAGAGGAACAAAAGGACTAGACTCCCCCATGCATAATTTTGGTTTATGCGGTTAGATTTTAATTTTTATGTTGCATGTGTTAGTTTTTACAGTGATGTAGTGTATGGGCATGAGATAGAGACATATCTAGCCTAGCTAGAAAGACTGAAACAATTCTATTTTTGGATGACTTATAACGCTGACCGGTGGCCAACAGACTTGGTTTCCCCTTTGGGAAAGTTGAGGCCACCTGGTTAGTTTGTGTGGTGTAAACTTGCTTACTATATAATAGAAAATGGAATGGACCTGCCAAGGTTGACAAAAAAAAAATTAATATGCTTCTCTTGAATCATTGGCTTAGTTTTTTTAATTCACTTTAGCTTTTTTAATTCACTTAAAACATCTACGAGTAAATGAATAGGAAATTGGATTTAAAATATTGTTCACATTTCATACATTTTTTTATTATTGTGTTTTTATTCACAAAATAATATTGGCTTGATTTTGACAAGTTTGTTCATCATCTATCTTCTAGAAAGCCATCAATTTGATGAATTTGAAGTACTTGTAATTTGTTATTTGAAATATGTCTATTAAACTTTTAAGTTTTCATGTTTTTTGGCAAATTCTCCCAACTACAAATATACTTTATTGGGCAACTTATGAATATAATTAAACTTGAGAAAATAACTTGAAGAATAAGTTATAGCTAGAGCTTTACGATGTGCTACACAATGAATGAATAACAAATGCGATACTTCATGAAACAACAACTTAGCGCTCAAACCTTCATGAACACTTCTCATAGATGAAGCTTTATTTGACCCAAATCCTACCACCATTTTATATTTTGATAAAACCATTTCAGAAAATAATCGAGATATGGATTCATGCATTGATTGTGCAATACTATCCTTAATTATTGAAAGTGACTTTCGGATTAATCACATCAACATAATTTGTTGGTCGAAATTTCAAACCCTCTAATGTGGTTTATCCTCAAGACCAAGATTAAAAAACAAAGATGCATCATGTTCCATAAGTATCCATTAAAACCAATAAATTTTGTTGCATGTGGGTCTCTTCCTCCATCAAGTAGACATCTAATATATACAATTAAGGTGTTGCTCCATTTTTTTATCTGTGCTTTTATCCGCCAAAATATAATAAAATGAACTCGAACAAATTCCTACCTTCAATTTTTCCCAATATATTATTTTAGTTGATAATACCAATTAATATATGAAAATTATTCATTAGTTAAAGGCATATTATGTGTTCCCTTGTATCTACACAAGTCACAAGCATTGTAGTTCTAAAGGTAATTTTTTTATAGTGAAAATGCATAGTTTCCATCACACTGATTATTTTGGATTTCTCAACATCCAATAGAAGTTCAAGATCCCTAGTCATACTTAAACATGATTTCTTTAATTCACTCTCCAATAGTTGAATTGTGCATTTATGAGCCAGTGTCAATTTAATCCACTTAAGTGAATTGTACTACTACCTTCCTTGCATATGATGTATCTTGTTTGAATTTGTACACAATGAACATTTATGCATTCTTCACAATTCAAACCTATTATGGAATATGACCATTTGTGTTTTAACTTCCATCCATATTTAAATGATATTATAGGAGCTATTTCCTTGCCTTTCCTTTTCAAAATACCTTCTTCTTCAATATTAGTTTCAGAATCAAAATCAATTGGTTAATGCATGAAGATGGGTTACACTTTTGGGCCATGAAATTTCAAAATATTACTCTTTTATCAAATTGAAGCCCTCAAAATTCATACAAGAGTTGTGAATTTTTATTCACACTAAAAAGATAATTTGTTGAGAATTATGTTGCTTTAATGATATTTTTTCCAAAAAAAATTAGTGTCACATAATCTATCAATTTACCATTAAATGAACTGTTTGTCCTTGCAACTTTTCACGCATCTTGAGGTATGTATGTGTTCAAGTAGCATAACTTAGTCTAAAATGTGTAATATATATATATATATATATATATATATATATATATATATATATATATATAAGAGCATTATCTACACAGAGAACTAAGTTATTCATATTAAAAAAAATATTTTTTTGCAAAAATTATATTTATTATTATTTTTGAAGTTGGCTAAGCAATATTAGTTGCATTTAGTCTAAAATGTGTAATGTATATATATATATATATATATAGTATATATTATAATATATATAAGAGCATTATCTACACGAAGACAACTAAGTTATTCATATTAAAAAAAATATTTTTTTTGCAAATTTTATTTATTATTATATTTGGAAGTTGGTTAAGTAATATTAGTTGCATTTTGTAGACACATGTATTCACATATGAAATTTTTATACTATTTAAATAAATTCAAAAATTAAGAGTAGCCTTTTGAAGAGGACTTGTAAAGGAAAATATTTGTACTTTTTGAATTTTTTTCATTGTGTATATTTTATGTTATTGAATTTTTATTCAACCCCGTTGAAATAGTCCAAAAAAATTTCAAGCGTTATGTTTTAAAAAAATTAGATAAAAAACATCATATAATTTCGAAAATGTCAAACTCATATGTAATCAGATAGAGGATTCCTTCATGAATCCAACATGATCAACTCCGCTAACTAAAGAAAAATTTTGAGTGAGGTCCACTAGGGTAGAAAATTGTGTTGCAGAGAAATTTGCAGAAGGGGAGCTATAATGCTATTTTTTAGGCCTTCAACGGCTCGATTGAGTGCTTAAGGTAAAATTTGAAATAGCTTGATCAAGGGTGTAACAAACCCTCAATCGAGCTTTTGAAATGGTTAAACAAAGGCTCGATCAAGCTATAGCTCAATTGATCTCTTTGAACCATAAACTCTCCATTGTGTTTTCGATAGGAATTAAAAAAAAATGCTGGATTGAGCTCCTATGTAACTGTGGGTTACATAGGAGCTCAATTGAGGGTTTCTTTTTTAAGCCCTCAAATAGAGCTAAACTATCACTCAATAGGGTTCCTTTTTTTCTCCCTCCCAGCCTATTTGCTTGCCAAAAAGTATAACCCATTTTCATGCATCTCCCCTAATATTATCATCCAACTTCT
The DNA here is from genome assembly GCA_000404065.3 of Pinus taeda. Taxonomy (NCBI): domain Eukaryota; kingdom Viridiplantae; phylum Streptophyta; class Pinopsida; order Pinales; family Pinaceae; genus Pinus; species Pinus taeda. Next base: position 34,670 of record APFE030194828.1, on the reverse strand, counting down.
ACTTGAATGCATCAACAAGTGATTTTTTGTCTTCCATATTTCTTAGGTTGACCAATTTTAGACATTTCTTTTGATAGATTACTCTGCTTTTATATGGGAAAAAAACCAACCTAGATCCATCTTAACTCGAGATCTACCCAGGGCAAAGAGAGATCAAATCTCTTTTCATTGTAAAAGAAGTTTTGGCCCTTGGTAAATCTAGAATAAAGATATATCTAAGCTAATTTAATTATGAACTTTTAAATAAACCACATTAAAAAATACTATAAATTAAAATAACAAAATAAAAACCATGAATTGAAAAATTTTATGTTTTATTTTATTATATTTTAATTATTTATATTTTATAAATATTAAACATTATAACGCTCCCCACACAAATCATGGAAAATAATAAAAATTATATCAATATTATTAAATTTTAAAAATTAATTATAAATGATTTAATTTATGCTATAATTAAAATTACATATGCTAATGAATTTAAAAAGGAAAAATACAAAAATAATTTAATTTAATTTATTATTTTATTGTCAATAAATTTAATCATTTTATATCAATTGATATAAATCTATATTTTTACCAATTATTAATATAAAACATATAATTTATATAAAATTATAAATTTTTGTTCATAATTATCAATAATATTATATAACATGAGAATACATTATATAGAAATGATTTATTTTATTAATAATCGGTAAATTTATTTTCAAATTGTATAATTAAAAAATTAGGATTAAAATATTTCATTTCTAATAAATATTTGATACATTAATCTTAATTTTAATAAAATAAAATTTATGGATTATAATAAGTAAATATCTTTGTTTATTTTTTTTAATAGTAGATAAATCAATCTAGATCTATTTTCATTCTTGATCTATAAAAAACCAGAGTATTAAATTTCTCAAGGTGCAAACTTCTTTTTTGAGTGCAAAACTTGAAGCAATGTTTACACCTTGAGAGATTTGATCCCTCTTGGTGCTTTATCTATATAGATATATATATATATAGAACATGATTATTTAACACAATTGTTTTTTTTACCATACACTTTACAAACAACACATATGTATATATCTGATTAATCATGTATTACTATGAAATCTTTTCGCTAAATAGCAAGATCAAAGTTTATAAATGTTTAAACTTAGGCCATAGACAAATTTATTAGCGCCTTAACGAAGTGATTAATAAGAAATCGCCAGAATCTTCTCGAAGCAGTCCTGATTGGTAGTTGTTGGTCGCAGTAACAGGCAACCAGAGTGATCTGAGTCATAGCTCACCCGATTCCTCATCTAACAGTTCTCCGTTCCCAGTGAGAAGTTAGGGTAACCATCCCTTGCTTCCTTCACGCTTAATCACTTATTCGCTTGGCTCAACCACTTAGACAAGCTTTGCAACTCGCACAAAACTAACTCCTTCTACTTGTTTTGTAACTCTCCGTGCTATCCAGGTGAGTGATGATGTCCAGGTTTATGCTTTTACCTAATTGCATAGTCGACTAGGGTTTTGTCTTCCCTCTTGTTAATGCTCCCAACCACTAGTTATTGCATGAGCATGTATCATTTAAATTTCGCTTCTGGTTATCCCAGTTTGAGGGTGGCTATAACGGTTTGGACATGCGCTCTCCTTCCATCATGAATGTAGCTTCAGGTAACCCTGTTGTATAAGAATTAACCCTTCTAGGAAATGTCATTGCTTCGTTGTATTACTTGGGCTTATTAAGTCTTGGTTACTTTCAAGTTTTCGGGGTTCGGTACTAAGGTTGAGGGAGAAAATTTTGCCTATGCTACATGCGAGATTTGTTGGGATTCTGTATACATGGTGAGCCACTAGAAACACCACCATTGTCACCCCTTCATTTACAATTTTCTTTCCAAATTATTGCAGCAATTTCTCGTTGATTTGTTGCAGGTATTCTTTCAATGCTGCTTTGAGGCAACAACTGCACGACTGTAACCATATCCTCCTGGTTAATCATGGGTCGAAACTACTATTTCGCAAGGTTTTTGTTTAAGTGTTATATTTTCATCTGTATAATCAGAAGGGTTCCATTGTTCCCCTACATGGAGGAAACAATGACTAACTCGTTCTAAGTTTTGTTGCTAGACTTTTAAATTTTTTTGGACCACTACTTATCTCACCAGAGGTTGAGACTTACATCGTCCTTAACCCAAAAAGGGTTTTTCAGTTAATGCATGTACTGGTTATCAATGTTAAAATTCTTGTAGGTTATATGTACAAATTCAAGCATATGAATAAGTCTCAATGAAAAATTTGTGTTTTTTGGCTTTGTTCCATTTGTTAACTATGCACAATTTCTGGGTTCTTGTTAGTTATGAGGGGGACCAGACTTGGCAACTAGTTTTCTCGACAACCTAAGTCTCAACCCCGTCGCAAGCATAATTGCACTCAGTGAGGGTTTACCATGTGCAGTTTATGATTACAACTAGTTTGTTATAGTTTTTAAATTCGTTACAACTGTGAATAATTTTTAATTCATTGTTTATGAATAGTTTTTATTTCGTTATGACTGAAATCTATATTTGTGCATAGAAATGTTGGTCAGTTATTCTCGTTTCCTAGAACCTTGGAATAAAATAATTAGGGATTGAGTAATTTTCAACACTTAAATCAATTTAATTACTTGTTATTCTCCTTCTCAGCCATAAAAGGGCAACACCATAGTTTCCACAAATGTCTTTCTTTTTCTGAACTCCCTGCTGATTTAAGATTACCAGTGTCGAGGGATTCAACAATACATTCAATAGGTTGTGGCTTTGGTCCTCCCACAAATCTTCCTAAGTTTTGCTATATCAGGTGACTAGTTTTAAGGGGCTTCGACAAGAACGGTTCTAGGCTACTGATCTAATTTTGGCTTGGCCTTGAACTAAACCAGTTCTGCCTCGTTCATATTCTAAGCAAAATCTAAATTTTACTCCTAAATTTCTGTTGGTAGTAACAGGGTTCAAATCCTTTTTTCCTTACATTTATTTTCTCACTACCCTAAGTTACAACAAGCATCAGGAAATTTCTCAGGTACAATTTTCTTATTCCCATTAGTTGAACCATATTGACCCTGCAACTTGCATAAGCCCTATGTCACTTTCCTTTTAAAAAATTATAGTTTATTCCTATATCTACTCTTATATAACACTAATCATTGGCACCCATGTCCCATTCCGAGGAGACACCCAGTAGTAGCAACAACAGGAGCGGATCCTCAGGAGGAGGGTGGTGACAGAGGGGAGCTTATCCAGAACCTCGAGGCTATCACTCGAGGGATTCCAGATTACGCTCGGCTAGTGGATGTCCCGCTAGCGTACCAAAGACACATAGTGGGGGTGCCAACTCGCATCCACCGGCTCCTGAGGCGTCTAGTGCGAGTAGTGACGTGCTACCATGAGCACCACTGAGACTAGATATCTAGGCTTTTCCTTTCATGCATATTTTTTGAGAGACATGTTGTCTCCGGATGTATTCAGACAAACATGTATTATTTTTTGATGATGCACGAGGTGCAATCATTTTGGACACACACACACACACATATCTATATACATATGTTTTATGGTTTATTGTACTTTATGCTCCTTGTATTATGTTGAATTACATGTTATGCAAATGCCTGTCCAACACATAATTAGCTAATGCATCGGTTAACGTATTAAGTCGTCTTGGAATAAGTAATGAAATCAAAATCCCGTTCTAATAACTTAACACGTAAATACAACCTTAAAATCCGATGATCTCTGACGGAATAACGCACGTTGAGTTGGTGGACGACAAGCTGAGAGTCCAAGTTCACAACCAATGTTCGAATGCCGAGGTTAATAGCCTCAGCTAATAATTCAATCACAACACTATATTTAGCAACATTGTTCATTGTACAACCTAGACAAACCCCTTGAATGTCTACTAACTCACCATGAGGATCGTAGATCACCCATGCCGTAGATGACAAGTTGCGTGTACTGCGGGAGGCACCATCAGCGAAACCAACGTAAGGCGATCCAGACATCTGTCCAAGAAGCAAAAGACACAATAAGCGGAAATCATGCCGACACACGAATGCAAAAATATGAAAACATGCACACACAACACACTTGCTGAAAGCACACGTATATACAAAAAGTAAAGTGCACGCACGATATTTGGTTTAAGTCAAGCCCATTTCAGGACTTGCCCTATTGCACTGTTGCGTAACCGGACTAGATAATGTAGGCGTCATCTCGGCCTGTTTTATAAAATGATCAACAGCACCGATGATCTGCCCATGCCCCCGACCGAGCGAGGGTTACAAGCTAGAGGAGAAATGCCCCCTTGTGTAGAGGGGCCGAGGGTAGCAACAGAGTGCAATGAGGGATCAAAACGAGTAGAAACCAAACCAAGCAAAATGAGGTTCGAAGGTGGGAGCGAAAAGACACCCATGAGGGCGGGATCTTTGAAGAGCCCGGCTCCCACACTTTCGACAGGGATGGAGGTATGCTCCACGAAAGGCACATTGCCTTAAGAAGAAGAAGCGAAGAAGGAGAGCTCGTCTACTGTGACAATTTTCCCCTAGTGAGGGAAATGAATGACACGGAAGAGGGACGAAGCCACGACACGCATGGCGTATGTCCAACTCCATCCCAGAAGGAGGTTGTAAGTAAGATTTGCGTCAACAACCTCAACTTCCACTTCAACGGTTTTCCCTTCTAAAGTAATCAACAATCGTTGAAGGATACCATAGGGATGAGATAATTATCAATAATATTATATAACATGAGAATACATTATATAGAAATGATTTATTTTATTAATAATCAATAAATTTATTTTCAAATTGTATAATTAAAAAATTAGGATTAAAATATTTCATTTCTAATAAATATTTGATACATTAATCTTAATTTTAATAAAATAAAATTTATGGATTATAATAAGTAAATATCTTTGTTTATTTTTTTTAATAGTAGATAAATCAATCTAGATCTATTTTCATTCTTGATCTATAAAAAACCAGAGTATTAAATTTCTCAAGGTGCAAACTTTTTTTTGAGTGAAAAACTTGAAGCAATGTTTACACCTTGAGAGATTTGATCCCTCTTGGTGATTTATCTATATAAATATATATATAAAGAACATGATTATTTAACATAATTGTTTTTTTACCATACACTTTACAAACAACACATATGTATATATCCGATTAATCATGTATTACTATGAAATCTTTTCGCTAAATAGCAAGATCAAAGTTTATAAATGTTTAAACTTAGGCCATAGACAAATTTATTAGCGCCTTAACGAAGTGATTAATAAGAAATCGCCAGAATCTTCTCGAAGCAGTCCTGATTGGTAGTTGTCGGTCGCAGTAATGGGCAACTAGAGTGATCTGAGTCATAGCTCACCCGATTCCTCATCTAACAGTTCTCCGTTCCCAGTGAGAAGTTAGGGTAACCATCCCTTGCTTCCTTCGCGCTTAGTCACTTATTCGCTTGGCTCAACCACCTAGACGAGCTTTGCAACTCGCACAAAACTGACTCCTTCTACTTGTTTTGTAACTCTCCGTGCTATCAAGGTGAGCGATGATGTCCAGGTTTATGCTTTTACCTAATTGCACAGTCGGCTAGGGTTTTGTCTTCCCTCTTGTTAATGCTCCCAATCACTAGTTATTGCATGAGCATGTATCATTTAAATTTCGCTTCTGGTTATCCCAGTTTGAGGGTGGCTATAATGGTTTGGACATGCGCTCTCCTTCCATCATGAATGTAGCTTCAGGTAACCCTGTTGTATAAGAATTAACCCTTCTAGTAAATGTCATTGCTTCGTTGTATTACTTGGGCTTATTAAGTCTTGGTTACTTTCAAGTTTTCGGGGTTTGGTACTAAGGTTGAGGGAGAAAATTTTGCCTATGCTACATGCGAGAGTTGTTGGGATTCTGTATACATGGTGAGCCACTAGAAACACCGCCATTGTCACCCCTTCATTTACAATTTTCTTTCCAAATTATTGCAGCAATTTCTCGTTGATTTGTTGCAGGTATTCTTTCAATGCTGCTTTGAGGCAACAACTGCACGACTGTAACCATATCCTCCTGGTTAATCAGGGGTCGAAACTACTATTTCGCGAGGTTTTTGTTTAAGTGTTATAATTTCATCTGTATAATTAGAAGGGTTCCATTGTTCCCCTACATGGAGGAAACAATGACTAACTCGTTCTAAGTTTTGTTGCTAGACTTTTAAATTTTTTTGGACCACTACTTATCTCACCAGAGGTTGAGACTTACGTCGTCCTTAACCCAAAAAGGGTTTTTCAGTTAATGCATGTACTGGTTATCAATGTTAAAATTCTTGTAGGTTATATGTAAAAATTCAAGCATATGAATAAGTCTCAATCAAAAATTTGTGTTCTTTGGCTTTGTTCCATTTGTTAGCTATGCACAATTTTTGGGTTCTTGTTAGTTATGAGGGGGACCAGACTTGGCAACTAGTTTACTCGACAACCTAAGTCTCAACCCCGTCGCAAGCATAATTGCACTCAGTGAGGGTTTACCATGTGCAGTTTATGATTACAACTAGTTTGTTATAATTTTTAAATTTGTTACAACTGTGAATAATTTTTAATTCATTGTTTATGAATAGTTTTTATTTCGTTATGACTGTGAAATCCGTATTTGTGCATAAAAATGTTGGTCAGTTATTCTCGTTTCCTGGAACCTTGGAATAAAATAAATAGGGATTGAGTAATTTTCAACACTTAAATCAATTTAATTACTTGCTATTCTCCTTCTCAGCCATAAAAAGGCAACACCATAGTTTCCACAAATGTCTTTCTTTTTCCGAACTCCCTGTTGGTTTAAGATTACCAGTGTCGAGGGATTCAACAATACATTCAATAGGTTATGGTTTTGGTCCTCCCACAAATCTTCCTAAGTTTTGCTATATCAGGTGACTAGTTTTGAGGGGCTTCGACAAGAACGGTTCTAGGCTACTGATCTAATTTTGGCTTGGCCTTGAACTAAACCAGTTCTGCCTCGTTCATATTCTAAGCAAAATCTAAATTTTACTCCTAAATTTCTGTTGGTAGTAACAGGGTTCAAATCCTTTTTTCCTTACATTTATTTTCTCACTACCCTAAGTTACAACAAGCATCAGGAAATTTCTCAGGTACAATTTTCTTATTCCCATTAGTTGAACCATATTGACCCTGCAACTTGCATAAGCCCTATGTCACTTTCATTTTAAAAAATTATAGTTTATTCCTATATCTACTCTTATATAACACTAATCATTGGCACCCATGTCCCATTGCGAGGAGACACCCAGTAGCAGCAGCAGCAGGAGCGGATCCTCAGGAGGAGGGTGGTGACAGAGGGGAGCTTATCCAGAACCTCGAGGCTATCACTCGAGGGGTTCCAGATTACGCTCGGCTAGTGGATGTCCCACTAGCGTACCAAAGACACACAGTGGGGGTGCCAACTCGCATCCACCGGCTCCTGAGGCGTCTAGTGCGAGCAGTGACGTGCTACCATGAGCACCACTGAGACTAGATATCTAGGATTTTCCTTTCATGCATATTTTTTGAGAGACATGTTGTCTCCGAATGTATTCAGACAAACATGTATTATTTTTTGATGATGCAGGAGGTGCAATAATTTTGGACACACACACACACACATATATATACACATATGTTTTATGGTTTATTGTACTTTATGCTCCTTGTATTATGTTGAATTACATGTTATGCAAATGCCTGTCCAACACATAATTAGCTAATGCATCGGTTAACGTATTAAGTCATCTTGGAATAAGTAATGAAATCAAAATCCCGTTATAATAACTTAACATGTAAATACAACCTTAAAATCCGATGATCTCTGACGGAATAACGCACGTTGAGTTGGTGGACGACAAGCTGAGAGTCCAAGTTCACAACCAATGTTCGAATGCCGAGGTTAATTGCCTCAGCTAATAATTCAATCACAACACTATATTTAGCAACATTGTTCATTGTACAACCTATACAAACCCCTTGAATGTCTACTAACTCACCATGAGGATCGTAGATCACACATGCCGTAGATGACAAGTTGCATGTACTGCGGGAGGCACCATCAGCGAAACCAACGTAAGGCGATCCAGACACCTGTCCAAGAAGCAAAAGACACAATAAGCGGAAATCACGCTGACACACGAAGGCAAAAATATGAAAACATGCACACACAACACACTTGCTGAAAGCACACGTATATACAAAAAGTAAAGTGCACACACGATATTTGGTTTAAGTCAAGCCCATTTCAGGACTTGCCCTATCGCACTGTTGCGTAACCGGCCTAGATAATGTAGGCGTCATCTCGGCCTGTTTTATAAAATGATCAACAGCACCGATGATCTGCCCATGCCCCCGACCGAGCGAGGGTTACAAGCTAGAGGAGAAATGCCCCCTTGTGTAGAGGGGCCGAGGGTAGCAACAGAGTGCAATGAGGGATCAAAACGAGTAGAAACCAAACCAAGCAAAGTGAGGTTTGAAGGTGGGAGCGAAAAGACACCCATGAGGGTGGGATCTTTGAAGAGCCTGGCTCCCACACTTTCGATAGGGATGGAGGTATGCTCCACGAAAGGCACATTGCCTTCAGAAGAAGAAGCGAAGAAGGAGAGCTGGTCTACTGTGACAATTTTCCCCTAGTGAGGGAAATGAATGACACGGAAGAGGGACGAAGCCACGGCACGCATGGCGTATGTCCAACTCCATCCCAGAAGGAGGTTGTAAGTAAGATTTGCGTCAACGACCTCAACTTCCACTTCAACGGTTTTCCCTTCTAAAGTAATCAGCAATCGTTGAAGGATACCATAGGGATGAGATTCTCTCCCATCGAAGGCTTACACTGTCATGGGAGACTAGCTCAAATTCGGAGACCCGATTGCTTTCCAACAATTAATAGACATGATGCAAGTTGACGCGCCTTCATCAATAACCGTACGATGGATCGTTTTCGAATTGATGATGACTTGTATGAGGAAGGCGATCTGATGAGGCAGCCTTGCGACATGGCTCTCGAGATCAAAGGTGATCAAATCCGAATCTCCCGGGTTGATGCCACCGATGGCCGATAGCAGGGACTTCCTCTGAGGGGGGCAGCTCTGGAGAACTTCTAAAGCGGACATAGCCGACGGAGCCTGTGCTAAGTCCTCAACTATGCTATAATGCTGGGCAGCACGAGCATTTGGGTTGTAAGATGATCTCCAGAGTACTCCTTTGGGAGGGGGTCAGATTGTCGTCTCAGTATTAGGTCTCTCGATGTGGAGCGGACCAGAACTGGATGGAGGAGCGCTCGAGGGGACCTCAGGCTCCTTCCTGGTGGATGACGGATATTCCTTTGTTCAAGTCGTTAAGTGAACGGGAATGGATCCAACCATGAACACTTGGGAACCAAAGGGAGATGAAGACGAAGATGGATTAGCCACCATTTGAGTCTGTTGAGAGGGGATAGGTTCTTTCAGAACCGCAAGAATCCCAGGAGCACCTTTCAACAAACGACTAACCTTGGACTGCCTTGGGCAGTCTTTGGTATAGTGATCCTCATCGCAAATAAGACAAGGATACTTTGGTTTACACTTGGCTCCTTCCTCGGATGGAGGTTTGGAGGAGCCCTGTTTGGGTTACTCAGACTTATTCTTCGCTTTCCCCTTTTTCTTTCCTTTCGAGGCCTTGTTTGTCATGGTGGACTGGACGACGTTAACCTCAGAAGTACTTCTAGAATTAGAACCACCCTGAGAAGTGTTTTCGTTAGAAGCATGCAATTTTTTCTTCCCAGGGTTCGAGGATGATTTTTTTGACAACGGATTCACAGAGCCAATAACCCCATCAACAGATGGCTTTGATGGAGCTTTGGATGTACCGGGTCTTGGGGCATTAGGAAAATACTCATATAAAGTACTTGACTGAAAATAAACTAAGTCGAGGTACTGGGCACGCGCGATAGCTTGCTCTTCAGTCACACAAGCTCCCATAGCAATGTCTCGTGCGATCTTAGGGACAAAGGAAGTTGTGAACCAATCGGTGAGGATTTGATCAGGAATCCAAAACTTGATCAACCGATGAAGCCTCCTCCATTCATGTATATGATCAGAGATGTGCGTAGCAGTGTCTTGCTTGAGAGACGTAAGGAGATGAGTTCCCGTCTCGTACCGAATGGGTAACTGAAAATGAGTGAGGAATGCCATTGCCAGTGAATTGAAATCTTGAAAAGACGCACGGGTCAATTCAATGTACCATTTAGCAGTGAAGCCAGTGAGAGTCCTTTGGAACAGGTGAAGCTGAACTGAATCGTCAAGCCATGAATTGGAAAAACACCAAAGGTGGTAAGTCATTACATGGGCTTGAGGATCCTCTCCAGCTTCGTCGTCGAATTTGGGACAATTGTCGGGTATCTTGGTTGGAACTGGCGGCCATTGTGGATTATGCAAGATAGGATTATTGGTTAATTTTGACACATCGGGCAGTTCCAACGTTGCTAAGAATGGTAGCCGAAGGTTGAAGGACATCTGCGGTTGTGGATATGAGGTAGGGCCAGAGTTCCATCCAGTTGCTGGTTGCCCCCATTGACCTTGTCCAGACGGACCAGGTCCAAAAGGACCTTGTCCATAGGAACTCTGTCCATAAGGGTTATATCCATAACTGGATGGTTGATTCTGGATCTGCCCCCCAGCGCCCCATTGGTTACCATACTGACCTGCAGGAGCAACATTTGGTTGCTGGTAATTTTGATAAGGGGTGACCTGCGGCTGTTGATAATTTTGATACGGGGAAAATTGAGTTTTCCCCTGGGGTTGCTGATATCCATATAGTTGCTGGGCTCCATCTTGAGCCTGGGAACTAGGCTGCGCTTGGTAGGAAGGTTGGGATTGAGACCCACCTTGCGGCTGGAGACCAGTTTGATTCTGGGGCTGATAACTGGGTTGAGCTTGAGAAGCAGGGACCATCTGCATGCCCAGTTGAGTAGGCCCAGAGAGATGTCCTTGGGAAGACTAAGGGTTGGGCCATCTAGCCAGAAGGGTTTCCTGGTTGGATCTGGGACGGACCTACTTGCCCAAAAGGTTGAGCTTGCTAGGTGTTTGGTTGTCCTTGCGCAATCGAGGGTTGTCCTTGCAGACCAGATGGCTGACTAGGCCGAGCAGTGGGTTGGCCTTGCTGCATGTAAGGCTGAGCACCCTACCCAGAAGGGTATCCTTGCTGGGTTCCAGGTTGTCCTTGTTGCGCGTGAGTTTGTCTCGGATTCCCATAGGGTTGACTTGAAGGGTATCCCTGTTGGACTCCAGGTTGTCCTTGTTGAGCACAAGGTTGTCCCAGGTTTCCAGAAGGTTGCCCAAGATAGGTAAAGGACGGACCACCATAGGCCGAAGGTTGTCCCTGGGAGGGTTGTCCTTGTGAGCCTCCAGGTTGCCCTGGATAGGTTTGGCCATAATAATGGTGCCCATAATTAGGCTGCGTGTAGGATGGCTGACCTTGGTATGATGGTCCTTGGTACGACTACCCTTGATCCGGATGGAATTGGCCACCACCGTAACTAGTGGTACCCCAAGCGACATTCAACGGAATTGAAGCCTCAACCGCGGGTTGAGCTGGCAAGGAGGTATACAAATGATGACCTATATGGTCATAATAAGGGCCTTGCGCGCCTGGATTTTAGACAACATGAAAGTATTGAGAATATGCCCCCCCTGCTGAAATGACATCAGAAGAAGGCGGGACACTGCTTGCAGGATGAACAACTCTGGCAGCATGTGCCGATTGACCACTATGTACTGGACCACGGGATGGGCCGACAACAATAGTTACGATGGAAGATGCCGTAACGGCACTAGTAATCAGAGTTGAGGATGCGACACAAACGGTTGGATTGGTCGGAATTGACGTGACAACGGTATTTTGAACTTGGGAAACAAAAGATCCCGTAGTGGGAACGATATTATGATCCCACATGGTACCAGAAGAGGAGTTCCTAGAGCCCATGGCATCCCTCAGAGATCTATAGTGCGCAGGCACTATAATACCGAGAGGGGTAACAATGTAGGGCGTCGATATGACCGGGGATGTGGTCAGGATAGGACTCTCAATACTTGACATAACAGGTGTTTCACTCGCTACAGGAGATGTGTCCTCCATCTCAGAGGAATCCATCGGGGTCGAAACACTAGTAGGGGTAGAGGGATAATCCTCTTCGTAAGGTTCCCAAACAGGGTTCCAAAACAGATCGTGAAGCTCGTCCTCTGGAGCACGAGAGTTCAATGGTTGGACACTTGGAATAACAGGGAAAGTGTCACCCCAAACCGGTGTCTCAGGAGCAGCAGAATAAGGATACCCTTGGTCACTAGGGACGGGAGATGAGATCGACAGATCCGCCAGGATGATCGAATTCAAAAAATCCTAGACGAGCTAACGAAGAAAGACCCTACTCAAAACTAACGCAAACAAGATCTAACAAGGTAAATGTAATCATGGTCGAATAAATTTTAAGACATTAGGACACAACTTGACCTTTTCATGTTTTAAGAGTCGAGAAAAGGACAAAAGATGACTCTAGTCGCCTTCAAATATTTAGTGAGCTCGAAGTGACAAATTCTCAAGTGAGCCTTTTCTTTTAAGGAGTCCGAAAAGGATCAAAAAGTGACTACTCTGGAGAAACTAGGCAAGGGGTTTACCAGACAATCCGTAAAACTGCATATACACCTTAGCAATCATATGAAAACCAAGGACTTTCCGTACGACAGTCAATCTTCCCGAATGCTGTGTTTGGTGCGTTACGGGCTGTAAGGTGGCAGACACAGCTTCCTCTGGATCAAGGATGATAACTTAGTGGAGTCTCCCCATATATACGTGACGGTACGTGGGAGCACAAGTCCATACTAGACCACAGTTGAGTCACACAAGGAGGAATCACCCAACCTTAAGTGAAAACAAAAGTGACTAGGTTTAACGACGCTGGAGCACATCTCTAGCCTAGACCTCTAGAATGTGAGTGTTATGTTCCAATGCATTTTTAGATTCATTCGATTTATTTTAAAGTTGATCTTGAGTTAAGTTTCGATTTTCTGGTCCTATCGTATGTAATCTCTCAAAATCCCTAAATGCAATCTATATGCCAAAACATGTCATTCCATTCGATGAATGCTAATTACAAGAGAGTTAAAGAGCTTTCATGCAAATGAAACGATCACAAACGATAAAAGAGTTTCCCTAATGCATCTAATGCAAATCAATAAACTTTTCTTTAAGATCACTAAATCACTAATCAAAATGAAAAGTCCTAATTTTCATTAATTGATTCAAAGCAAAAGAGATTTTTCTTTTCGATGATGGCAAAATGCACTAAAGAGCTTTTGAGAAATAATACAAATAAATTCTATCCAATAGACACACGTTCAGTTCCTCAAATCACAAATCAAACATCCAAAGAAAAAAAAGATCCCAAAGACAACAATGAGCCGTGTGATCTGGGCTCAAAGTGAGACGAAGTAGAATTCAAGTGAAGACGAAGAAAATCACTCAAATAATGCAACAAAATGATTTAGAACTACCAAACAAGTGTAAGGGAGCAAACAAAAGAGTCGACTGGACGACATAAAGATCAAAAAGCCTTAGGAAGGCTCGATTCACAAGGCCACTAGATGCCCTAGGGCTAGAAATGCGAAATCGGTAGAAAAAAGCAAACACCCAAAGGGTAGCGATCAAAACTAGTCAAATCACACTCCAAGATACTCAAGTAGTCTAAGAAAGGTACTTAGGACAAAACCAAAGATCAAAAAGTTGAGAACCAAGCAAACTTCAAAAGTTTACAGGCCTGGCGCGACTGTCAAGATGCAACAAGCGCCTTTCAGGAATTGGTGCAAGCTGTAAGTGTACAACATGCGCCAAATGGCGGGACTGTCACGCTATAAACTAGCGCCAGCTGAGTTTGCTATGGAACAATAAAAACAAAAGAGCCAAGGCCAAACCAGCAATACCTAAGTACTCTCAAGAGGCAAAAACAACACAGGCCTTCAACCCAGAAAGCTAAACAAGCGGGAGAAACCAAGGAAATAACCAAGAAAGAAGGCAAGTTCCAAGTCATTCAGTTTGCAAACCAAACCGGAGATGGATGAAGTAGCATTGATCTACTTCACTAATCCAAAGCAATAGCGTTTCGAAGGCTATCTGGCCATACTTCAGGCTCCGTCTAAAGTTTACAAATCAAACAACAAGACAAGATAAACAAGCAAGGCAAAATCCAACTCCCCAGTGGAGTCGCCAAATTGTTGTACAGATAAATCCCCTCTGCGGACAGAGGCAATCCCACTAGCCTAAATGGGGTCTAGCAACAATCAAACAACGCTAACACGCAGGTTCCTAATTGCAAAGTAAATACCGATGATGAGGGCCTACCTCAAATCCAACGCTAGTATTCGTAGAAGAGTCGTCGCTTCCGTTCTTTTGCTTCAGCTGGTCACAATTCTCACAATCCTCATGAACGGACACCTGCACATGCAAAGAACAAGACAAATACAAGCATAAAATCCAAGAAATGCAACTATGTATCAGTCAGAAAGGATACAACTCAAACATCATTATAAAGACACATGAGTGGAACCATAATGATAGTCGTCTATTATTATTGATAAACAAAAGAGAATACAACCAAGTTCTGACGTCAAATCCTCCTTTGGCTGGGTGATCAGCAACACATGCCTTGCAAATCTGGTAGGGGATGGGGAACAAGCCTCTCTCTCCTTGATTAGTTGGACATGGATCTCCTCCTTAAAGATATAGCCTTATGGGGATGAACAAGGCCTCTTGTGACATGAGCTTAGCAATTCTCAGACTTTGGGACTTAGATTTGGGAGCTTGAAGAGTAGAATTACTAACTATCTTGTCAAAGGGAAAAGAACAAGCTTATATAGAGGTAGGAGGAGTTGATAAGACCATCCACCAGATTCATGGGATTGTCCTTATCATTAGGAAGCTTCCATGAGAGATGGAGAACTACTTCCCTCCTTGGGAGATACGAAGCCCAACTGAACTAACTCAAACTGGAATAAGTTCATGGATAGGTTAGAAGGAACCTTCGGAAGTTTGTTTGTTAAAAACTTTACCCAACTGGGTTGGCGCTAGTGCGACTCTGACACAGAGCGCCAGCTGGCGCGCCCTCTTTAGAGGATTTCCCCCATTGGCGCGAGTGATAGACTGTGGAACAGCGCCAATGGAAAAAGGGCTATATTTATGGGTATTTTGCAGAAGGTGCCTTCAGGGCATATGAAGTACATACTCAAGGGGATACAATTCAGGTTTTTTCAAGTTATGTCACTTCTCACAAGTCCCGAAATAGGTCCTCCAATGTACGGGAGAAGGGGTAACAGGGATGGTGACAAAATACTGTGTAACACTCCCCATTCTACGATCGTCGGCAGTCCATTGGGTGGCCATTAATGTTCTTGGAGATCACCCACCATAGAAG
Source organism: Pinus taeda (assembly GCA_000404065.3). Lineage (NCBI taxonomy): Eukaryota > Viridiplantae > Streptophyta > Pinopsida > Pinales > Pinaceae > Pinus > Pinus taeda. The sequence continues at coordinate 19,180 of APFE030194828.1, read as the reverse complement.
CCCACTATTGTTATTATTTTCCCTTACATTATTATTGTTATGTCGACTCTGATTATATTATGACCCCTTAGACTCTTATATATAGAAAGGAGGTATTGTCATTTGTATCATCCAAGAGTTATTCATTTGTGTAACGTAAAGGAGGTTTCTCCCTCGAAGAGGCTTATTTTAAGGCGTTCATCTATCTTTTCCATCTTTTTGTGAGATGGTTTCATAACAGAGAGCTTGTGATCTGAGCTCATCCAAACCATTAAGATAAATCAACCTTTCATGTTTTGTTGTAGTGAGGTCTAAGTCTAACTGAGTTGCCATCCTTAGGTTATTATATTCAAATTCAATGGACAATAGGGCCTTATTTCCGTAGACCAACTCGAATGGGATAAATCGAGTGGTGGTTTTTTGGGTGGTATTGTAGGCCCAAGTGGCCTCTACAAGTTGGTTTGCCCAATCCTTTCTACTATTGCTAACAACCTTGGTCAAAATTTTCTCCAGGGCTTTGTTTGTGACCTCCACTTTCCCATTTGCTTGAAGCTGACAACCAGTGGATTTCATGTGCTTGATATGGTGTTTCTCCATGATGTATTAAATCAAATTTGATGTGAATTGTGTCCCTTTAAAAGTGACCAACTCCCTCAGAAAGAAAACTTGTAAAATAATCTGTTTTCCTTTAGGAATTCAACCACTTTCTGCGCAGTTTCTTCCTTCATTGCCTTTGCTTCAACCCACTTGGTCAAGTAATCAGTTCACACAATGATATACTTCTTTTTCCTAGATAGGGGATCAATGGGACCAAAAAAGTCCACGCTCCACTCCTCAAATGGATCCAGATTTAATTGAGGTTACAAGGGCATATCATCCTTAGGTGTAGGACTTCCCATCCTTTGGCACTAATCAAACTTGGTGTTGTACCTTCTTGAATCTTGATGTAGAGTAGGAAAGTAGTAACCAACTTGTAGAACTTTAAAGGTTGTCCTCTTAGTAGTAAAGTGGTCCCCACAAGGTCCATCATCGCATGATGAGAGGATGTCAAAGATCTCCTCTTCGCTCACACATCTTCTCGAAATATGATATGGCCCCAAATTGAAGAGATTTTCCCCAATCCAAGTGAAAGGGGCACTCTTTCTAATAATCTTGTTCTTCTCCTTGGAGGATAGATTATGAGGGATGATGCAAGAGCATGAGCTTTAAAGACAAATGGCTTCATTTTATTCCAAAAATCCAAAAAAAGTTTACAAGTAAAGGAGTGGGATCCTTTAGCTGTCAATTACATAGTTTTCTAGATAGGAATTGAGCTAGAATATAGGTTTTTGAATGATTTTGTAATTAATCCAAGTAGTTTAGACTTAGTGAGATTCTCGAGGAGAATATCAAGCAGTGTAGGTATTTATCTAAGATTAGATAGATTCGATCCATTGATTGAGGATCGTTTGTTGGATGTAACGTATTTATGTAAGTTTTGAACTATTGTAAGAGAATTTTGGCTCGATTTGGTTATGGAGAATTAGACTGTAAAAGAATTGGAATATCTTTGTATCTCTGTGTATTTTATGCATGAAAGGTTAAATCCAGAGGTTTGGATTCCTTCAAAATATCTCTGTGTATTGTTAATTCCTAGTTTGGCCTGTAAACTTAGAGTTCTGAATGATCTAGTGTTCTCGTGTTTAAATTCCTCATTCAATGTGTATTAAGTTAAGTTGAATGTGTTTCGACCCCTTGAACTTTAATTAGCTAAACTCTGAATTCATTAGTGAAGAGCTAAACGTGGCAGAAGCGCTAAAATCATAATGGAAGGAGGCAAAAGTCTGATAAAATTGTGAGGAAAACTGAAGAAGCCGAGAACTATCTGATCGACAGAACCGTTAGATCTAGAGTAGTTGCATGAAAATCAAATTCAAGGTTTAACCCAAAACCAAACGCGATATTTTATCAAACTGGGTTAATAGTGCAGTTGATTTGGGCTTTCCAATTAGAGGAGCGAGATCCAACGAATATCGCGTGGAAAAGTGAACGGTGGTTAATAAAATTCTCAGACCCAATGAGAAATTCAACTGTGGCTTAATTCTATTGAAGTCCGGATGATCATAAACGTCCGTTGTGGAGGCCACGCTCCAACGGTGGTCGCGCGGTAAAAGTATACGTGGTTAATCTGGATTTCGGACCTGAGAAATTATAAGCTGGAGCTTTGTTTTCTTTCTGTTCCATGAGAAAGGTAAAGGACCGTGGAAAAGGCAGACCCGAGAAGTTTTTCAATAGGGTGTTAACTCCTTTTGGTTCCGGGGAAATAGAAGAAGAAATTCCACCTGCGCTTGAGGAGATCATTTTAGGATTTGAACGATTATCCCTTACACCTGCAACCAGACCACCATTTGTGGTATCAGAGCAGCCTACTGACACTGAACAAGATCTCAAGGATCAGAAAAAGAAATCCAACATGGCTTTCAGAGTTGGAGGAAGAGGTGGTGGTCGAAGAAGAGGAAGACCAGTTGCAAATGTTGAAGTGTTGGAAGCTATGCAACAGATGCAAGCCAGATTAGAAGTAATGGAAATGGAAAGAGATGAAGATGTTGGAGATGTCAATGAACCTAAAGTTGGAGCTACAGAAGATGAGGAATCTGCAGATGTAACTCCTGAAATGAGATTCTTTAAGTCAGTATTGAGATCCACATCTAAGCCCAGACTTGAAGTTTCACTCTATACAGGAAGCTTAAGCCCTGAAGAATTGATAAACTGGATTAATGACATGGAGAAATTCTTTGATTATGAAGAAATAGAATAAGGAAAGAAAGTGAAGTTTTCTGTTACAAAACTGAAAGGACATGCAACACTTTGGTGGGATGGAATGCACCCAAGAGGATTGTTTGAATTGAGAGATTTGGGTAAAGCTGAAATGAGGAGTGCTCTAGGAGAATATTTTGCTTCAGAGATTCAAGCAGTTCATGAACAGGTAAAACAACAACTACAGGACAACAACACAAAGTACAAGAACATAGCAGATTTGAAGAAGAGAGAAGGAAATTTTGAGGTTGGATATTTGGTTTTGGCACACCTAAGGAAGGAAAGATTTCCAAAAAGGGAGTATAACAAATTAAAATTCAAGAAGATTGGACCATGCAGAGCTTTAAGGAATTTTTCTGCAAATGCATATGACATTGAGTTACCCCTAGTATTGGAATATCTCCAATTTTCAATGTTGATGATTTCTACAGGTATGAAAAGGGACATGTAGATGGCACATCAGAAGACAAGGAAGAACAAGAGGTAAAAAAATTACCTACAGCAAAGGCATTGCAACCAGAGAAGATATTGGATAAAAGTGTTTAAGAAAACAAGGGGACGGGAGTATTTTCAGTACTTGGTCAAGTGGAAAGATCAACCAATTGTTGATGCTACCTGGGTAATAGAAACCATGCTACAGAAGTTGGGACGTTTTGTAGAAGAGCTCATGGATAGAAGCCCATGAAGAATTTTGTCCTCAGGAGTCTGATGTAGGAGCATGAGGTTTAAAGACAAAAGGCTTCATTTTATTCCAAAAATCCAAAAAAAGTTTACAAGAAAAGGAGTGGGATCCTCTAGCTATCAATTACAAAGTCTTCTAGATAGGAATTGAGCTAGAATATAGGAATTTGAATGATTTTGTAATTAATCCAAGCATTTTAGATTTAGTTGAGATTCTCAAGGAGAATATCAAGCAATATAGGTATTTATCTAAGATTAGATAGATTTGATCCATTGATTGAGAATCAGTTTGTTGGATGTAAAGTATTTATGTAAGTTTTGAACTATGTAAGAGGATTTTGGCTGGATTTGGTTTTGGAGAATTAGACTGTAAAAGAATTGGAATATCTTTTTATCTCTGTGTATTTTATGCATGAAAGGTTAAATCCCAGAGGTTTGGATTCCTTCGAAATATCTCTGTGTATTGTTAATTTCCATCTTGGCCTGTAATCTTAGAGTTTTGTATGATCTTGTGTTCTCGTGTTTAAATTCCTCATTCACTATGTATTAAGTTAAGTTGAATCTATTTTGACCCCTCGAAGTTTAATTAGCTAAACTCTAAATTGATTAGTGAAGAGCTAAACCTGGCGGAAGCGCTAAAATCATAGCGGAAGGAGGAAAAACTCTAATAAACTTGAGAGGAAAACTGAAGAATCATAGAATCGTTTGATTGACAGAATCGTTAGATCTACGGTAGTTGCGCGCAAATTAGTGTCGAGGTTTAACCCAAAACTAAACGTGATATTTTATCAAACTGGGTTAATAGTGCAGTTGATTTGGGCCCTCTGATTAGAGGAGCGAGATCCAACGGTTATCACGTGGAAAAGTGAATGGTGGTTAATAAAATTTTCAAACCCGATGAGAAATTCAACTGTGTCTTAATTCCGTTGAATCCTAGATGATCATAAACGTCCATTGTGGAGGCCACGATCCAACGGTGGTCATGCGGTAAAAGTATACGCAATTAATCTAGATATCAGACCCGAGAAATTATAAGTTGGAGCTTTGTTGTCTTTCGGTTCCATGAGAAAGGTAGAGGACTATGGAAAAGGCAGACTTGAGAAGTTTTTCAATGGGGTGTTAACTTCTTTTGGTTGTGGGGAAATAGAAGAAGAACTTCCACCTGCGCTTGAGGATTTGAACGATTATCCCTTACACCTACAACCAGACCACCAAGGGAACCTCCCAACAACCAAGTAATTTTCTATATCAGTAAACCAAGGAGATAACACCAAGATTTTTCATCTGGAAGCTGATCATCTACCCTCTCCTCATTTCTTGCAGGAAAGGTTAGTCTTGACAAAAAATATGCAACCACATTCTCTTTCCCTGATTTGTAAACAATAATTAAATCAAATTTCTGCAACAGTAACAACTATCTAATGATTATGGCTTTGACATAAAGTTTATTCACAAAATACTTAATGGTTGCATAATCAATGTGAACAAAAGCTTGATATCCATTGATATAGTGCCTAAACTTATTCAAAGAGTGCACCACAAACAATACTTATTTTTCAGTGACTGTATAGTTAAATTCAGCTTTAGAAAGGTTCTCACTGATGAAAAATATAGCATAGGGTAGTTTGTATTCCACTTGTCTTAAGGCTTCTCCTACAACTTTATATGATGCATCTGTGTTGATATGGAAAGGAAAAGCCCAATTGGGATCCATAATGATGGGTGCAGTGGTCAACTTCTCCTTCACTACTTCAAATCCCTCTTGACATTTGTTTATCCAACAGAAGTCTGAGTCTTTAGCTAGTAATGTAAATGAGGGTGAAGCCAATTTAGTAAAGTCATTAATGAACCTTCTATAATACCCATCCAATCCAAGGAAGCTTCTGACATCCCTTTGTTTTTTATGGGTAGGGACTCTTTTAATGATAACAAATTTGTTGGAGTCAACATATATCCCTTCCTTAGATATGGAATGGCCCAAGGCAATCGCTGCATTCATAATAAATTCACATTTCTCAAGACTTAAATGAAAGATTCATCTCAATGCATTTCTTTAATACTTTAGATAGATTATAAATAGATTCCTAGAAGTCACATCCATAATGAGTGAATTCATCCATTTATATCTCAATAGTGTCATGAAAAAGGTCCGCAAAGATACTCAGAACTACCCTACGGAAGGTAGCAGGAGCATTACACAAATTGAATGGAAGGAATCTATAAGAAAAGGTACCCCAAGGACATGTGAATATGGTATTCTCTTCATCCTCAAGATTGATCTGTATTTGGTTGTACCCACTAAATCCATCTATGAAGGAAAAGAATCTCTTCCCTGCATGGCCATCTAGGACTTCGCCAATGAAAGGCAAAGGGAAATGGTCCTTCTTCTTAACCTTGTTAAGCTCTATATAGTCAACACAAATACTCCAATTCCCATTCTTCTTGGGGAATATGACAAGAGGGGATATCCACTCACTGTTTGAAATGGGGTATATGAACCCTGCATCCAATATTTTTTACAATTCTTCTTTTACAATTTCCTTAAGGAGGGATTCATTCTCCTCTAAAGTTGGTGAACATGTTTGTATCCTTCCTTGACGTAAGTATGGTGAGTTAAAATTAATGGATTCACACCTTTCATTTCCTTATAGTCCCAATCAAAATCATCAAGATGTTTCCTCAACATAATGCATGATTTCTATTCTTTCTCTGCTAAGAGAGTGGTTGATCTTTAGAGTTATGGATGGGCTAAATTTCACAACCTTTGCATGACCTAGATCAAGGTAAAAAAATCACATATCAATCCATGGATTTCCCTAAGATTGTTATGAGGATTCCTTCACCATTTCATCAATTGACATGGTAGTGGGAGGTTGATTATGTAAGATATGGTCAATAAGGCCATCTTCATCAAGTTACCTACATCCTAAAATAGTGTACAGACTAGGTAAAGGGAAGTTTGATAAAACTCCTCATCTTCCCCATCCTCTATCCACAAGGGCGAGTCATGCTCAATGGAAGGTTGATCAGGAGGGTATAACACAAGTTGTTTTGAGTGATGCCCATTCTTGATAGTCATGTTCCCAGCCCTGCAACTAATGTAGGCATCAACAGTAGCCAACCAAGGTCTTCCTAGGATGAGAGGGTAACCATTGAACTTAGTTTTGGGCTGGAGGACAAGGAAATATTTGGTATACTCCCAAGAGTTGATAGAGACCATCACATCCTCAATAAATTCTTTAGGAGCTACTGTGGAACCATCTATGAGCTGCAACATTGTAGTGGTCTCCCTCAAGGCCCCTTGGAGGTTGAACTTAAGCACGGTTTCTTTTTTCATAACATTTATTGAAACCCTAAGATCAATTAAAGTATTAGGGACCATAATGCTATCAATGTGCACATCCACCACTGGGCAACTAGGATCCAAGTACTATGGGGAGATCACCCCTCCAAGCATAAGATCAAATAGTTGCCCAACAACATTGATAATGGGGGCATCTATTTTTCTTCTCCCATGCCTCTTGAAGCATTCTTATTTGATAAGATTCTTATATATGGGGACATGCTTGATGGCCTAGAGAAGGGGTATTTTGGCACACAAATTCTTCAGTTCTTCCAGAAGTTCAACCTCTTATGGGGTGTGTTGTTTAGGTTGGACCAACCTTTCAAGATAGGGAGGTGCGTTGGATTGAGGAGTATTTTCCTCCTTCTCTTATTTAATATTTTCAGGTGGAGAAGGTGGGTGAGCATCTGGGAGTACTTTCCTACACTGAAGGTTGATCTCTTGAATCTCCATAGCATAAGCATGATAGGTTATTTCCACACTGTAAACCTATTGTGCTCTCTTATTGTTCGTGTTCGAATTGGGTTGGGCAAGAATTTGAGGTTGTTTAGGTGGGTTGTTGTGAGGTAACTGTGGTTGAGGTGTAGGAGGAGGCATTAAGGTAGGAGTTTGGGCTTCTTGTGGCCTCCAACCTTATGAAGGGTTACCCCATTGAGGAGGTTGAGGTGGATATGGCTAGAAAGGAGGGTTGTTAAGTTGAGGTAGATATTGTGGAGTATAGGACCAAGGAGAGAGCATGGACCATTATGGATGCGTTGAAGAGTACCAACGCTGGAAAGGTTTATGCTGATTTGGATTATAAGGAGGATATTGTGCACCTTGCATGCCTTGTTGATATGGCCTAGGGACTTGGGGCCTCCTTTGGTTGATGAAGCATAGTTGCTCCAAACATTTTTCTTCCCCTTGGTATATAAATTTTAGGCCTGAAAGAGAGGGAAATTTGTTTATTGCATGGTTTTCCTCACAAACAGAGAAAACTTCTATGGTGTTCAATGGACATTCAATTCTAGGATGCCTCTTAGTGCATCTAGGGAAAAGATAGCTAGTGCCCTTTTTGCTTCCTCTTAATATGAACAATGTCCATTTGTATGTAAAAAGTATGCCACGTTTCACTATTGAAAACCTCTAACGTGCTCCCTATCTCATGTTTGATTGTTGAGGTTGAGGAAGATGAGTTAGTCAAGCCTTGATTGGACCTTCCTTTTTTTCTAGCAGCCCTAGAATGGTACTTGAACACTATCTTGATATAATCATAGGTTAGTTAGTAAATTTATCCTCCATATAACATATTGAGGGTCTCCATTACATCTTCTGTGATCCCTTGGAGAAGTAATATCTTGAGTGACTTAGGGTCAATGGTATAGTTGGCCCTCCTATAGTTGAGTTGGAATCTTTCCTCATAGTCCTCTAGGGATTCATCTAGTTCTAGGGTCATCCTAAAGATTTCCTCTTTTGTCTATTTATACCTACAATAATCCTTGTACTTCTCATTAAAATATTTTTGAATTTGTGTCGAAGTAGTGATGTTGCCTCCAGGTAAGCCCATAAACCAACACAAGGATGCATATTTAAGGTGGATGGAAACAACTTCAACTTATGTTCATTAGAGGTATAGTCATAGGTCCTATAGAAAAGAACAAAATCAAACATGAGCGTGTTTGGGTCCTCATAGGTTGGGCCATGGAAATGTGGAAGAGAAGTAGGGATGATATTCTTCATCCTGGCCTCCCCATTAGTTTCTCGGATGGGAAAGAATCCATTTTGTCTATTTTCAACCATGTCTTGGATAGATGATATAGGATCTTCCTCCCCTATGGGTATTTCAAAAGTTTCAGGTTTCTCACCCAAAGGATTGTCTGACTCCCCTTTGGTCAGAGAGGGAAGTTCACAACCATCAAAGAATAATGACGGTTGGATGCTTGAAGGGTGGCAAGTTTTTGGTATGAATTTCCTTTAATTATCCCTCCTCCTACGAGGCATGAAAGAATTAGCTCTTTTTTATGAAATTTTAACATTTTTTGAATTTTTCAAATCAATATTACTTATGAAAAATAGAAAAAAAAAATAAGAAACTTCTAAGTAGAAACAACACCTACTTGGACACCTTCTCAGAAATGACACCAGAAAGTGATGAGCCCTAGTATCTCAATAATAATGTTGAGACTCCTAAGGCTACCAACTTTAACTATCAACCTAAGGTTCGTACAAAATTAGAGGTGACAATGCTATATGCACAATAGGTCAAGCTCTACTCATGCCACCTCAATCATTTAATCATATCAAGGTATGCAGAGACCACTCCTTCAAATAACTTACAAAGAGAATTGGCATGAAAGGACACGAGTATACTTTAATTGTAGGAAGGTAATAATTATCCTAATTTCATAAATGAAAGTGTCATTCATCAAATGTAAAGGCTAACTACAATTGCGGGAAGGAAAATATTGTACTAATTATAGAAATTAACCATGCTATTCTTCTTGTGAAAATTAAATCAATATTCTACTTGCAGAATGTAAATCATTACTCTACTTGCAAATTGCTTTGGCAAAGGAAGTTTGATCTAAAAAACATGACTAGAAAATCTACGAATATAACTTCAAAATTTAGGACTAATCTATTTGCATTGAAGAGTTTCCCTTATTTTCACCAAGTTCAAGGTAATTTAACTTTAGTAAAAGAGTCCTTACATATTTCATAAGAGGATACTTATTGTGATTCAAATGTGTAAATCTGCCTCCTAATTCTAATTGTTGTTATGTACTTGTAGTGAAGGAAGGATGGGTCTAGAGTGGTCTTTGGTCTTCCCCAATCATGGATTCATAGCCTGAAGGTCATTATTCAATCCCAAAATGTAAAAATAAATATCTTAAAGAAAATTTGACCAAGTTTAGATAGTGCTACAAGATGCTACAGGATTGGATCTGAGAGCATCCTGAGGGTCGGGAAGGTGTTCTGAAGGTGGGAGAAGGTAGATGAGGGTGTATCAAGGATATGTGAGGATTTTTGCCAAGCTTAACACCCCTCAAAGGCCCATATTGCACATAAGTAAATTCTCACGATGTCCCCTAATGACCCTGAAAAGGTTATTTCGGTGGCAGAATTTGAGAGTAGCATGAGGTGTTCAGGAGGAAGATGATGACGAAAAAATGGATGTAGGATGAGTGTGCCAAAACCTGCAAGTAACTAGTAGTCCCTGAAGAATAACAATCAACCCTTTTTTACTCTTGGGAAGAACATAAATATACTGACTGAAACAAATCAATATGGAAAGGATGATTTGAATTTTATTTCATTAAGAGCTACTCTATTCTACAACATCCATCTAATCCTTATGCAAATACATGATCTTAACTTGTAGGATGAAGAAACAACGTATGCAAGAGAACTACAAACCAAAGCCTAGCAACTTTCAAAGGAAAAAAAACACATATTTTTGGCTTGTTGTTGTAGACTCTTCAACCACTCTTCCCATAACAGAGGTGGTAATCATGCATGTAACCACAATTTTTGTAATCTAACCTTTGCCCAAACAAGGAAAGAAATATCAATACTCAAACAATGATAAAATAAAATACATAAGAGATACTAGAGCCTCTAGTTTGGGCCTTAACCCAAGAGTCTCAGTCCTCCAAAGTTAACTCATATGTCGACCAACAATGAACCTTTCATTAATAGAGAATGGAGTTCAAATATATCATATCAAAATGGAAATAATAGTCTCAAGTACTTGGCTCTCAATAACTCTTCCTAGCTCCAAAATTCAGAATCTAGTGAGCTCTTAGGCTCGTTTATTTATACAAAATATGACTGAGGTGTATCTCCCTTGAAAGGAGGATTGCTTCCCTCCAAAATCTTGGAATTAATGGATCTAGATCCCTTAGATCCTCGCATGCACTTGAGTTCATCAGCTTACAGTGAACCTCGAGATGTTGATGAGTGACCTTAGGACTCAAGTCGAGTTGGAGGAGAAGAAATGTGGTGGACCAGCCTCCTACATCTCCTCTAGTGATCAAAATCTGGATTAGGGGCAAAAATTTTCTCAAAAATCAAAGTGCTCAGAATCAATCAAAACATGAATGATGACATCCATCTCGGCAATATGATCCCAATGCAACTTGTTTCGCTCAAAAGGGAGTTCGTATGAGAAAGTTAGAGCATGCTGTCCGTTTTGTTAAACATGCAAAATTTTGTGACTGGGATGCTAAATAGGAATCCATACAACCCATTCAACATAAATAATATTCCAGGGAATATTCTTATAATATTCTTGGTGGTTCAACCGGATCGTGACATTTGTCAGCACATGATTGGTCAATAGCACATGAGGTGGATCAATGAGAGGGTGACACGTGGCAAGCCCGGAGGCCGCCACATGCCCTCTCAAAGGTCATTTAAAATTTTGTTTGGCATGTCGGGGAGTCAAACCCATGACCTCGCCCACACAAGCACCAAGACTTACCACCATGCCACACGTTATGTCTTAATAAACTATGGGCACATTTCGCATTTAAAGTTTAATGCCGAAAGTTTGGAGGTAAACCATTAGCATTAACCGCTAACATTAACCACCATGTGACCAGTACTGAAAAATGACCACCAACATTTTACGTAACCGCTAGGTAGCCTAACCATCGGGTAACCACTAGCATTTACCGCCGCATATGAACGCTAAACCTTTAACTACTAGCATTAAGTGCAAATCATAAGATTAATGCGCTAAGTGGAGGATTAGTGCTAATTAAATTATCCTTATCCATTAATTAATTTCATATTAGCTTTGTGGTATTTTTGTCAAGTCCGCTAAATGCTGAATTTCTCCATTTCTGGCAGGGTTAACTAGAGTTTCTCCAGTTTTGATGGAGTTTTCCAAGAGTAAACAGAAGAGGCCATAACTTTGGCTAATTTCAATCAATTTTGGCTCAGAAAGAGTCATTCCTAGATGATTTGGATACTCTGAACACAACGGAATAGGTTGCAGAGGTAGAAAGACACTTCTGTATGTGATTTTTCTAGGTTGAATTTTAAGGAAACCTAGGGCCACCAGGAGAGGAGGTCAAGCCTAGATCAGCTGAAGTCCAATTGCAGAGCTTGGAGAGTCATTTTTGCGGTTTTTGGATCTTCCGAATCCAATGGAGTAGGTTGCAAAGCCATTGGAGCACTGCAGGTCAATCTAATCAGAGAATTTACCATTAATCCAAAGAGGGCCTAGCCATTGAAGTAGGTCCAAGGAGATGTAGCCTAGGAGGGGTGAACTCCTTTATCAACTTTTTGTTATGAGTTTGTTGTGTTTTAATTCTCTACAATTTATTTGTTGTATATGTTAGAGTCGGTCTAGTAGCCCTCCATCAGCGATCAAAACTCTTTGCATTTGCATAAGTAGGTGTCTCATCAGTGTCATCTCATTGCATTCCATTAGGCATGCCATAACCCTGATGGAGGAGCTGGTATCTTTATTCCCCTCTTGGCACTGCTGGATCAAGTTGTTTCAGTCAATAAACTCTTTCAAGGTTACTTATCTTGTCTTGTCTTAAGGTCAAAAGTCCTAGGTCTAGGGTTTAGGTCCAATTTGTCTTTGAGGTCATGTCTTTAAAAGTCAATACATGCCCAGTAGGCCAGAGGGATGACTATCAAAGTATTTCTTCAAAAGATTTCATCTTGTACAGCTAATTTTTACCTTGGATTTAAAAACCCTGTTTTTAAAGACAAGGTCATTTTTTCATTTTTGTAAAAGGTTGTAAAAATTCATCGAAAGTCAGTATGCAGCCCTGGTCCCTTTGCCAAGATTCCTTAGAAGCTATCCCTGCAAAAATTTTCAAGAAAAAGCATCAGTTCAACCAATTTCAGGACAAAAAGGAAACCATAAAGTCAGCAGCATTTAAATTTTGAAAAAGTATCAAGTTATAAACATTAGAAAGAGGGTTTGAGGGGAAATTAATTTAAATCAAGCCTATAAAGCCCCTCTCTCCCTCCATTTGATCATCATTTGCCTCAAAGCAATAGTGAAAAGCGATTTGGAGAAAAAATTAGGCGAAATTGCAGACAGGACCTGCACGCGACCCGTCCATACCTGTGCGCGACCTGTTGGGTGGGTGCGACCCGTCAAGGGGGTCCCAACAATTGGAAAACAACACGGGCGCGACCTGTCAGGCGTGCGCGACCCGTCCAGACCTGCACGCGACCCGTCGGGAACTCACCTACAGCAAATTGCTTACAAACTTCAAAACGACCCCAAATATCCTCAAGTTTGCAGGTAGGCCTTCAATCATTAATGTTTTTTGCTTGCTAAAGCAAAATGATAATGGAAAATGTGCATAAATGCCATCAAATTGAAAAGGGAAATTCATGTGTATTTAGTTTTAAAATGTCAAAGGCAGGGTTTTGTTTTGTTGTTTTCAAGGTCATCCTTTTCACCCCCACTTTTTCCCCACATCCCTTTACCACCTCCCATATCATTTCTACCTAATCTCCCTACCAAAAATACCAAAAGCCCTAAAACATCACCCCTATCCCTAAAATTCAATAACATAACCCCATGTTATGATTTCTTCCCTAAATTCCCTTTTTCATATATTTTCCCTTTGTTCCCTCAAAAGGTCCCTTCCCTAACATCTCCCTTGTGTTATTTGTCCCCTTGAAGCAGCATTTCAACAGTTAAAACAACAGGTCATTTGAGCAGAAGCAACAGTTCATTTCAGCCACTTTGCTCTTGAAACCATGTCAGAAACTGAAACCAACTATGAGCAAAGTGATGACCGTGAGTCAACACCAGAGGTTGAGGTACAAAGGAGGAGGGGTGGTAAGGGTGGTCACCATGTGAGAGAGGAGCCCACCTCTTTGACCTATTTGCAGGCT
>APFE030194819.1:18613-57591 GCA_000404065.3 Pinus taeda | reverse complement strand
GGGCGCTACCCCAGACCCCATAAAGTGGGGTTACGGGTACCCCTCAAACCCCCTGTTAACTATGTGGAAAGAATATAACACAACCCAACAATTTGGACCTCGACCACCTTCCCTTAGCTGATAGGGATTTCCAAATTAAGGATACGTCTACCCATAAACTCCTTCTTAAAATCCATTGTTTAAGTAGGGATAAATGCCTCAACCATGCTAATGATATTGGCCTTTGGGAGTCACATTTTCCCAAATACCAGTTCCCATAGGTACATCTTTTCCCTGAAATTGTCCACCAGTGCCATGCCTGTTACATCCCCAGCTTGAGAGCTACTATGTCACCTGACCAAAAGATTATGCTCACCATAACAGCTGAGTCCATAAATGAAATGCTGCAACTCCAACCAGAACCTAACCTGACCCCACTCTCAATTGGAGATTTGTTAGACCAATATTCCAAGTTAAGTCCCTCTACACTGGCCCAATTTTTCCAAGATTTCATTGTTGAAAAGTAGCACATTCCTAAAATTCCCCCCCCAACCCCCCACCCCCATATGTTTATGCCATGTTCTCTGAAAGGGCCAAACAAATAATCACCATGATATCATGTGTCCTAGGCTGCTTCACTGATGAATTTGTTGATGAACTTGTCCTGGCCTTCATGTCAATTTATACCCCAAGATAGCCTCCTGTTGTTTTGTACAATTATGTTGAGTTCATAGTTGAGAGAATGCATGAACAGTTCACCAGGATTCATAATGAGAGAGTGTCTAAATATTCATCTGTACTCTATCATATGTTCCTATACTATCGACTAGACAGATTTCCTTTCCCCCTCCAGAATCTAGATACCAGAGGCTAACCCAGGTCTGTCATTTTTTGAACCCCACTGTTCCATAAGTATGAGTCACCATATACTTATTTAGATTTCATAGATTCTTTTGTTCATCCAGTCATAACTATGTTGACAGGAAGCCCTCCACCCAGGATAAGTCCAGAGATCAAAAGGGTCCTTCAGTTGTCTAAACAAAGAAAAGTGGGAGATTGGTACCTTTACCAAAACCACACAGAGATAATGATTTATGGTTGCCACCTTGCACCATATAAACTACCCAAATACCTCCCCATGAGGTTATTCGCTCTAGAGTACTATAGGAAAATAATGAATTCTAATGAGATAAATTTTGTCTCGGCCAAGAAAAGATCACAATTCAAAGTAAAAACCCAGTTAGGCCCCTTCATCTACAATTCTAGAGAGGTAGGGAAGGAAGCAGATCAAATTTTGCAGCAAACGAAGTTCCAACAAAGTTTCATGTGGAGGTATGACCCTCAAGAACTTATGACCAGATTGAGAAAAAAGGCTAAGTTGGGAGCTTATATTCACAACCCCATACTAGAGATAGAAAGATATGAAAATCAATCTAAGTGGGTGGAAAACACTCTTCTAGATAGAGACAGTACAAAGGTAGATGTAGAGAAGGCCTTATGTGAGTTAGAAAGATAGTTTGATGAGAGATCGTTTTTGCAAGTACCTGAACAACAAGAATCCACCATGAGTACCCCTCCTATCATGCAGACTCCCTAGAATGAAGAGATAAATCCCAAGAGAAACAGAGAGGGAGTTTGCACTTTAGGTATGGACACATCAAATGTATAGTATGAAACTAGTCAGAGCAAAAAGCCTAGGTTGAATCCTGTTTCAGAGCAGGAAGACACAGAAGGCTCAGTAGAAATAATTGATATTGAGCTGGACAGAAGTAAAGGCACAACTCTATCTGAACAAACACAGGGGCCCTCCATATCACAAACCTAGATCTTGGAAAGGCAGATAAGTGTAGAAGTATCCTCGTTCAGTAGGCCTGCTGATAAGGATAAGGATATAAAAGATAGATACAAAGACATTAAAATGAGGAATGAGAAGCTCAAAGCTCAAACATATGCTCAATATCTAAAACTCACTCCCATAAATCAAACGAGGCTGATGTCAACTTTTGACATCAGGGAGGGAAAGCTTCAAATGTCCTTTATCAAACCTACAGCACAGCAACCCAAGACATCATCAGACTTCAAGAGGGTTGACTTTGAAGTATTGGCAAGGGATATTCATCCCATAGACCAAATAGAACTGCATAAACAGGCTGGAGAGATGATATACTCCAGCCTGATAGATAAAGCCATGGTTGCCCATCAGCTACAAAGTTCATTGACCAGCATCTCAATGCAATATTAGTTGGAGAAGGCCTCCTCACAGGCCAAGGATACTAGAATTAAGTCTTTGGAAGACTTAGTAGTTGAATTGGGACATGATCCCAAAGACATCAAGGCAATGAAACAACTCATAAAGAAGAAAAGCGATGATATTGCTGCACTTAAGAAGCAATTAAAAATACTCCAGCTGCAACATCCTCAAACACTTGAAGTTTTGGAGATCATAAACAAGCATGAGGAGTTGATGGACTTGGTCCTACATCTCAATGATCAACTAAGGGAGACAGAGAAAGAATTGGATAGCTTGATCCAATTAAAACAAACTGACATAGCCACAACTTCCACAAGTGTCATCCCTACAGTATCTACAACAGCCACTTCCACACTAGCAACTTCACTAGCACCTACAACTCCACCTGCAACAGCATTTCCAGTCACAGTAGAGTCTACAGCAGCAAGTACTTCAGGAGAAGAGGTAGACAAATTAATTAGATCCATGAATGAAATGTCAATCTAGGCTACAGAAATGAACAAACTAAGAGAAAAGGTGGCAAGTTTAGAAATTGACTACAAACTTGCCCAAATTATGCAAAAGGAAGAGGCATAAAAGGCCAATAGAATGAGTGAAAGAGTCAACACTATGGATAAAGACATAACATTGGAGAAACCCCTTAGACAAGCCAAGGAATTGTTATGGGCCAATATCATTGACTCTATCAATGATATTTGGTCTTCTATTCAAGTTATTTTTGAGTAGACAGAATTGATAAAGATAGCTACAGAAGCTATCCAAAAAGTCAAGGAGGAATTGGGAGACATGTCTGAGGATGCCAATAGACTCATCCACTTTCTTAACAGCAAAAACAGGTATGAGCTTCATGAGATGGATATAGAAGACAGAGCTAAAACCATTTTGGAAATAAGAAATGTCGTTTCCAAGAAAAACCTAATGCTAAACTTGGAGGAAAAGTTCCAAAACATGCAGGTAGCCATTGATAGATTCATGGCTAAGTTCCAAATTTTGAGGGAGAAAGGATTGCCCAGTCCATTGGTCATTAATGACAAACTTATGACACAATAGTACTATGATAAGAGACTCAGGCTGCTGGCTAAAGAACAAGCTAGCAGTTTAGCAATAAAAGCATTGCCAACAGGCAAAGTTTTGTATAATACATTTGAGAACTTGTTTTTCCTCTAGCATGAGATAAAACATTTGTTCATCACCAAGCCCAATTTTTCCAAGTATACCGAGGCTGATGAGATATATAGGCGAATGATTTATGTCAAGTTACTTGATGATGAATGGTGGGAAAAGATGACTGATTTACTATAAGAAATTTATAGTAAAAAGGTTACTGTATAGTAAAAGTAGAACAACCAGGTAAACAGATGAAAACAGGCCAGCATGCCAAAGTGTATCAGTGTCAAAGATTATCATGTGGAAATTAAGATTAAGATTCCAGCGTAAAAGACCACAACAGAAAGCCAGCATAAAGGGCTACAAACCAAACCGTAAAATCCACCAATACCACAACAAATGGGATAGCATGAAAACAATTCAATAGCTGTCTCTATCTTCTTGCAAGAAGATATTTGTATTTCCTAGATTAAATCTCAAGTTAGTTTGAGATATTTTGTACTAATTTTTTGTATAAATACTTCACAATTCGAAGTATGTAGGGTTGGATTCTTATACATTTATATAGGCTTCTTGATCAAAAGACTCAAAAGTTATTGTATCACTAACTAGACTAGCAAGCTGGATTGATGAATAAAGACAAGATATTTCACAGGATTCATGTGTAGAGAAAAGTGCAGACAAGTATTTTCTCATGTTGTTGTTATCTTTCTGAAAGTTTTTCCACAATATTTAATGTATTTCTATATCTGAATGCTATAACATGGAATGATATCTTAGAATTTTCTTAATTGCACTCTGTTTTAACTGTTACGCATTTAAATGTTTTCTATTGATTAACTAAGTTAAGGAATTCTTAATTGCTCCTTAGTTTAGGTTGTCTCTCTGTAATCTATAGCAAAGGATTCTTAATTGCCCTTTGTTTCCAATTATACTTTGTTCTATGTTTTAATCTCGGTCTGAGAATTCTTAATTACTCTCTCACCCTGGTTAAGACCATTTCACCCCTTTGGCCCAAAGACCTTCACTGTACTCTGCTAGCTTTCCATTTGAATGTAGAAATTCTCCTGTAGATTAAACTGATAATGCAATGTAACTAAAGCAATATACTTAATCTACTTCTACAATCAAACTTGCAGAAGCTTAATCAATTTGATCAAGATCAAGTAGAACACATATAACAAAGAAGAATATTCAATCACACATGAAACATAGAAGAATACTCTGTGGAAAGCCTTAGCTAAAAACCCCGATCTCTGTATTATCATACAAGTGGAAATATCTCAGGATTACACAAAGCTTTAGCTCACAAGCTATCCAGCTCTTAGTACAGTCCCTCACTATTGCTCATAGACAAAATAGACAACACATATGCCTTCGTTCAGTCCTCCAAGCCTCCTATTTCTTTGCGTAGTTTCTCCTGGGTCCTCAAGCTACCACCTGTGTGTAATTACCTCACACACTACTCTTTGACCTCTAAAATAATTGCGCAATCCTGAAGGAGATAATTCCTTCTGTATGGATGAGTTTCCTTTATAGGAAAATTCCTCCAACTGATAGTACATTGTCCCTTCCTTTAATCTCAACTGGGTTTCTGTCTAAACTGACATGAGAGAATCTTCAGTTATCTGGAGTACACTAGTTTGATGCATGCATGCATTAACTAATTGAACTCATAATTAGTTCCTCAAACTATTTGGAACTAATTCAACTGGACTTAACTTAGTTAATTGAGCTAACTAATTACAACTCAAATACAACTCATCCTTATCTCCTTAATTAAGGGATAACTTCCTCAATAAAAGGGATAACTGTTGGTTGTCTTCATATAGACTTCATATTTTATTTTATCCAACTAATTAACTGAAGAAGAACTAATTAATTATTTTTCAAACAGCTAGTGAGACTAAATTCGAATTTTAATTCTCAATTTTAATTCAGGGACTAATTAAACTTGGAATCTATCCTGAAATACTATTTATAGCAATGTTATTTTTAGCATTTCTATTTCTTTCTATTTCCAACAAAGTTGGAGTATATCCTGAAATGCTATTTATAGGAATGTTATTTTTAGCATTTCTTCTTGCTATTTTCAACACTCCCTCTCAACAAGAAAGGCATTCAACTCGAACCCGATATTGAACCTTTGGAATGTTCTGCATGCAACACTTCTCTCAAGTTTTGTTGTTCTAGCAACTTAGAAACAGAAAATATTCAACCTAAATCAGAATGATGCCTCTGTCATCAAAGTCTCTGACTGTTATTGCCTCTGTTGACTGAAAACTGTACACCTCTGTGCTCTTCAGTATCTGACTACTCTAGCCTCTGTCACTTTGATCTCTGACTGCATCAATCACACTAATTCCTCCTCTCATCATGTTGCATCGTGCTACCACTTTGTTATCGGGAAATCTAGTGTCCTTTCAGAGCTGCTAGTCCCACTAAGATGGGTAGCTATCTTAGAAACAAACAAACTAAAATTACTTTCGTTTTCCTTTATGAGAAGTAGATAGGAGAGAAGCAGAGAGTACCAACCTCAGTCTTTCGCTTGGCTCCTTGCTTGTTTCCTCTCCTCTCTGACAGATCTTTGCCGCTCCTTCCTCGCTTACCCCACTTCAAAGAGCACCTGTAAAGTGAAAGCAACATGATACCATCAAAGCATAGAGATCTATGATCATAAACGATATAGGACCAGATATATATTGACCACACAAATGCATATATCAACTCAAACATACAAGAATGTGGAGGAAAACTTGAGTAGCTTTATTGATAGAAAGAGTAGAAGAGAGGATTACAACCCATTGATCTGACCCAGCGTCATCCTCCTAGCATGAAAGCCATTCTTCACCTCATGAAAATCTTAGATCACCTAACACTATGATGTTCCCCCAAGAAACCAACAACACTTCCTTACAAGATACAAGATTCCAGCCTCTGGATCTCTGGGATGAGGGATCCGTATATAGATGTTTGCAGGGGGGTGAGTCAGCTTCTGGGATTTTGATTAGTGTCCTCTCTCCAATAGTTCTTGGTTCCACTTGGAGATTCATGATCTCTTACTCATCCCTGGGTGAATTCAGAGAGGAAAGTGTCACAGGAGAAGTTTCTGGAAGATTCCATGATCATCCACCTTGCAAACTGTCTCTGCCATTTGTCTACTCTCACCCATCGCACCCTACAGAAGGGCTTTTTAGCATGCATCACACTTTTTGCATGTGGCAGGTGAGATGCATCGCACCCTTAGCACTGAGCTGTCTGTATGGTCCAGTTTTGACCAGTTCTGAGCAGTTTTCCATGGAGAACTTCTGGGAGATAATGTAATCAGCTGACCTTGTTACTTTAGGGTGTGAAACAACACTTTTAGGGACTCAGAAGACCTTGGTTTATGGACATATATGATTGGGGTTGCAGTGCCCAAATGTGTCTATAACACACTTGCTACACTACAACTTAGTTACTGAGAAGTAAGTAACTGATCTCCCAACTGACCTCCCTGTTGGGCTAGAAACACCCTCTAATGCTGAATCTCCCTCTGCCACTCCATTCTCATCTATCTCTACCCACTTAGCCAATCCTGCTACTCCTAGTCGGGGCTCCTGTAGCAAGGTCTAATCAAAGAGGTTGGGTACTTCAAGGATCCTGCCCCTATTTTAGTCTTCTTGGGACTATCACTTCACATCGCCCCACCTCACACCTGGTGGTATGGCCGCATGTGATCTCTTTGCCTACTTGGCTTGAAATTTCCACCTACTGTAGGTCTCTGCATGAGTGGATGCCTCTACTCAGTCTCCTCTCAGCTTCTCCAGTTGTGGCTACTCCACAACCTCCTCAAGTTGCTTCACTATTTGTGGCTCCTTCAGAATTGTGTGAGTCTTCTTCTGGCATTACATGTTGAGAGGTAATGTACTTTCCCTCTTAACCACCAAGTCTCCAATAGTTTCCTTACTCTTCAAGGCTTTGCATGCATCTTGAACCTCAAGAGCAGACAGGTTCTTGACTCGTGAACCGATCTGCTTCACTTGTCTCGTGGTGATGTGTCTAAGGAAAAACTTTCCCTTACTGAAGACTACATCATAGCCTTTGTCCTCCAACATCGTGATCAATACCAAGTTCTTCTTCAGTCTTGGCACATACTTCACATCTGTCAAGGTGATGCAAGCTCCATGCTCCCTCTGAAAAGCAACCGTGCCCACTCCTGAAACACTATAATTTTCATCATTACCCATCTTTATACGCATCTGGAGGTATTTCTCCTCCACGGTACTGAACAAACCCTTATCGCCGGTCATGTGGAATGAGGCTCCACTGTCAAGAAACCAACCACAACCCATCATCGATGAAACCATGCATGCGATGAGGGTAAAATCCAATTCGAACTGAGAGGCTAGGGCCTCACCTTCAGATCCTTCCGAGGATCCCTTCTTGGATTTCTTCAATGGAAAATTAGTTGCATAATGGCCCACCTCATGACAATTGAAGCATCTCACTTTAGATTTGTCAATCTTCTTCCCTGCATGAGAAGGACTTGATTTGGGAAGAGAATCCTTCTCCTTCCCTTTCCTTGCCTTACCTGCTAAGGAAAAATTTTCTTCATCCTCCTTGGATGAAGAACCATCTCTGGTGTTCCTCCTGATCTCCTCCTGCATCAGATTCAACCAGATTTGTTCCTAATCTGGTAGTTTCTCTCTTCCATTCACTGATTCCTGGTAGCTATGCCAGCTCTTAGGAAGCCCGAGGAGAGCAAGACTCACCATATCATCATCGGCTGTCATGATTCCTACACTTCCAAGCTCATCTTTGCAGGTGGTGAGCTTTTTTAGATATGTAGAGATCGTGTCGCCCTTTTCACACTTGGTTTACCGAAGCTTGTCCTTCAGCACCAGCTTCCTCTGGTCGCTGCTGTTTTGATATAGATCCTTCAATGTATTCCACATTGAAAATGGAGTCTCCTTCCCATGGAGGCTCGAGACAATATGGTCTCGAACTCCCTCCAAAAGAATCCTCCTCGTTCTCGCCACACATTTCTTCCATTCTGCCAATTCTTGGCCATTAGCTACTGCTGGCTTGGGGACTTCTTGATCAATGAAGTCCTTCAAACCATTGTCCTCTAATAATGCTTCCATGCGATCCTTCCAGGCTATGTAATTCAAGTTGCCATCTAGGGAATACTCGAGTCTCAAGCCATTAAACACCATTGGTGAACTTTGAGATGTGATAAGAAATCTATTTTGTAGCTACAATCAAGAACTTCAAACTTCGAATTTTCCCTTCATAGTATATTGTTCTCTACTTTGATCACCTTTTCTCTGATAACATGTAGAAATTCTCCTGTAGATTAAACTGATAATGCAATGTAACTAAAGCAATATACTTAATCTACTTCTACAATCAAACTTGCGAAAGCTTAATCGATTTGAGCAAGATCAAGCAGAACACATATAACAGAGAAGAAGATTCAATCACACATGAAACATAGAAGAATACTCTGGGGAAAGCCTCAGCTAAAAACCCTGATCTCTGTATTACCATACAAGTGGAAATATCTCAGTATTACACAAATCTTTAGCTCACAAGCTATCCAGCTCTCAGTACAGACCCTCACTACTGCTCATAGATAGAATAGATAACACATATGCCTTCCTTCAGTCCTCCAAGCCTCCTATTTCCTTGCGTAGTTTCTCGTGGGTCCTCAAGCTGCCACCTGTGTGTAATTACCTCACACACTGCTCTCTGACCATTGAAATAACTGCACAATCCTGAAGGAGATAATTCCTTCGGCATGGATGAGTTTCCTTTATAGGAAAATTCCTCCAAATGATAGTACACTATCCCTTCCTTTAATCTCAACTGGGTCTCTGTCTGAACTGACATGCATGAGTTATCGATGAGAGAATCTTTAGTTATCTGGAGTACATTAGTTTGATGCATGCATGCATTAACTAACTGAACTCACAATTAGTTCCTCAAACTATTTGGAACTAATTTAACTGGACTTAACTCAATTAACTGAGCTGACTAATTACAACTCATCCTTATCTCCTTAATTAAGGGATACTTCCTCAATCAAAGGGATAACTATTGCATGTCTTCACATAGACTTCATGTTTGATTTTCTCCAACTAAGTAACTCAAGATGAATTAATTAATTTTTTTTCAAACAGATAGTGAGACTAAATTCGAATTTTAATTCTCAATTTTAATTTAGGGACTAATTAAACTTGGAATCTACCGTGAAATTCTATTTATAGCAATGATATTTTTAGCATTTCTATTTTTTGCTATTTCCAACAGAGTTGGAGTATATCCTGAAATTCTATTTATAGCAATGCTATTTTTAGCATTTCTTCTTGCTATTTTCAACATTGAACACTCCCTTTAGTGATTTAATTCCAGTTCTGCTGCCCTTCTGTTGACTCCATAGCCCAATGGTCTAAAGCCATCATTCTATCCATCTGTTTTAAGGATTCCACCATCCTATCTTCAATACAAATCAAAAACCCCCCTGAACTTTCAGAACTAGCCTAAAATCCCAGCAAACAAAGCTAAATCATATAGAGAATGCCCTCTCTGAGCCATAGGTTGGCTAGAGCCTATGCTTAAAAATTGGTTTGTTGTTACCTCGATCCTTTCCTTCTTCTGATAACTTCTACGGAAAAGTTATGAGTGATAACGCACACAAAACTAATACATCTTCTACACTCATATACAACCACTCATGACTCAACAATTCCTCACTTCCCAAGAGTTTATAGCACACACTCTTTGGTCAAAGATTAAAAAATAACAACCAATACCTCAACTAATCATAATAAGGCCCAAAAACATCATCGTTTCATTTTGAAGTGATGGAAACACATCATCACTTGTACATTTACTTGCAACGCATGATTTACAAACCGAGGCTATACAAACTACTATTAAAAAAACATCATTTCCTTAATAAAGTGGACCACCATGAATGTGTTTGAGCGTTGTCACGGGATGGCTTCTCTATTGCTGCTTTCTAGCTGTGGAGCGTTTGGCACATGAGTTCCTGATGTCTCTCCTCATTGCAGTGACTACAACGATTTTTCTTTCTCCAAACCTTCTGGGTCTTCTTGAAGCGCTTCCCCTTGGTGTTTCTCTAATAAGGATTCATGGAGCCCTTACTATCACTGGAATAGTAGGAGGAAGTCTTTTCATCCGTTGTTGACTGGTCACTAGCTGCTTTGGAGCTTTCCCCAATGTCCTTCCTGACATAACCAATTCCTACATGATAAGGCATTTCCTCTACTTTCATGGGGTTTATGATGCCCTGGCCATTAATGCCAAGGCCCTTTCTCTGATATCCCGTCTTCTTCAATAGCTTGGACCTGACACCTTTAGTATACTTTTCAACGAAATGAAATCATCATCAAGAAAAGTACATGGAATCGAAGAACTGTTTTTTACCTTAAGGGGGTTAGGTTGCAGTCTTCCCAAGGCCTCGTTATTAGCTTGCAACTAGCGTAGCAACCTCTGTTTCTCCTCCTCTGCTTCCCATATGAGCCTCCTTAGCTTAGCATTTTCTGTTTGAAGGTTTTGGTTGGTGTTCTCAAGTTCCTGGAGCCCTACCACATTGGGTGTCCTTTCCATCTTTGGTAGAATATGTAGTGAAATTTTTTCTTCATCACCTGAATCAAAACCTAGATCGATGGGTCCATCTACTACTATTCCAAGAGTTGCAATCCTCTTTTCATCACCAAATTTGATCCCAAGCCAATGGGTCTACCTCGTGCAAAATCCACAGTCGTGACCTTCTCGTCTTCTTCTGGCTCAGATGTTTGATCTTGTTGCATGGTGGCATTTTTCTTCTGCCTCTCCTTTCTGTCATTTCTCTTAGGTCTCAACTTGGGGTGAAGTTTCCAACAATTCTCTTGATCGTGTCCCTCTTTCTCACAATGTGTACAAGATGGTTTTTCTCCTCTCCTTTTGGTTGTTGCAGCTCTTTCTTGGTGGTTATTTTGTGTGTGCATCCCACTGCTTTCAAGATGCATGGATTTCACACTGTTCTCATTGATAATAGCAGGTTCAAAAAATAATAATGAATGCCTTATGTAACTATGTAAAGAACTGATATACTTAGTTACAATCTCTAGTGAATCTAAGGAAATGCTCAAATTCAGTGCTTGTCTTCTAAATTCTTCAGTAAAGTTTTGCACATTTTGATCTTTTCTTTGCTTTAGGTGTTTCCATTCCATTAATTACTTCTGCCTATAGACCAAGGGGTAATTTTTTTTTTCAATGTAGACACAGATTTTACCATGAGGAGAGAAGGTTATCTAAATTCTTATTGCCTTGCAATTTTCTCTCCCACCAAATGAGAGTGGTACCACTCAGTTGAAGGGATTCCAGCTTGATCTTTTCCTCGTCCTCTTCGATCTATTGAATTTTTTAGTAGACTTCAATTTGCCTAATCCAATTGTTAAGCTTTTATGCATTACTTTCACCGTTATACATGGGAAGATCAAAATTGACATCTAATTTAAGGAAAGGTTTCTTAGATGCATTTCTTAAATTTCTACGATGATGGTGAGAAGAAGAAGAGGAAATTTCACTCATGGAAGGAGAAGGAGGGCATTTCTCTCCACCATTTCAATGTGTCGACCCTTGTTCTTCTCCATTCTCCTCTGCTTTTATTGTCTTCTCAAGCCTAGAGAACAAATTTTCTACCCTTTCCGCCATTGTATAGAAGGTTTTACAGTAATTGTGCTCCTCCTCATAGTGACCCTTGTCATTTTCCATGTTTCTCCTTCAATGGGCACGCCCCGCTTTGGGATCGAAAGACTTTAGTTTCCCTGCACCTCTTCGGAGCCTGTTTCTTGTTAGCATACAAACATGAAATTCACATCTACAAAGCCTTGCTCTAATACCACTTGATCCAGAATATTTTTCTTATAGATGTATTAAATAATTACAAGAACAAATTGCAGCATAACCATAGAAACTTAATGTGCACAAGAAAGAAGAGAGGAAACACATAAAGGCATGAAAAGAAGACAAGAGACTTAATAACGGAGTTCGTCCAGTTTGGACTACGTGTTTGTTCCCTTCTCGATCAATGGGGAGGCCTTCATTCATTAAGTGGCATAAAAGAGAAAGAAGTACAATCATCATTTACATAAGGAGCCTTATACCTCCAATCTGGAAAATGGCCCAAAAATGGAGAGCCCTATTGCAGAAACTGACATCATTGTTTAGTTCCTGTCACCGAGAGGTGCAAAATCGATATAAAACTCACCCAATTCTGACACTGGACCAAAATTGACCCTCTAAAAAATGTGCTTAGGCAATGTTCCCGCTCCCTACCACACACTACTCAAGGTTTTTCCCTCCTGCAATAAAATAATAGTCTCGAAATCCATGTCACTCTCACCTGGTCACACTTCTTAGAAAGGTTTTAATATTATTTAGTCGACGAACCTCCCAATGGAGTTTGTTGGAACAATGGTTAAAAATGTGTAGTAGTTGAGGAGGGGTTGGCAGATAAAATCCCTCCCCTCCCATTCTAACACATAATGGATTGAGTTTAATGTTATGGGTGGTGGGTCCGCTGGTCCGGTGGCCCACTCCCCCTCATTTCACTGTCGTTTATGTTGAAACAAAGACAGTGGTAGGGCGGCGGGGTTGACAGCTTGCCCCCCACACTATATAATATATATATGTGGTTGTGTTGTTTCAAGAGTGGTGAGGTCATGGCCACTTGCCCCTTTTTCCTTTAACATGAAACAATTGTGGGCTCCAATGGGGGTGGTGGGGGTCATGGCTTGCCACCCTTTTTTTTAAATTTTAACCCTTTTTAGAAAATTTCTTGAACCTTAGGGTTATTGGACAAATTTATCGTCCTACAAATTTTCCCAGAAAACCCACCGGATTCTAGTGCCAGGTTTTTGCCAAATTGCACCCTCCTTAAGCCTGCCACATGTGCAAGTCAACCTTAAACTTTAACTGCCTCTATTTTCGTCATACAAACTCGGATTAGAGTGTCATTCGCGCCATTGGAATTAGGGCGACAAGCGCTTTGATATGGTGTCAAGTTCATCAAATTTCTGCCACTTTAAATTTTGAGCCTTTTACCATGCCACTAGTATCTAGAGCTTTGATACCAAACTTGATCCAAGTTGACTCAACTTCCAAACTTAACCAAGATCTTTTTCTTTTGTGATGTAGTCAAAATTTCATTTTATAAGAGCGTAAATGAACATATATGCATGCTTAAGCAAATGGAAACATAATGATAGTCAACAAATCATAGACATGAGACGTTGATAATGGATTTCATCTAGTGTGGACTACATCCCCGAGCTAGGTGTCAAGATAGTGTTGGCTACTTCATTCAATTTTAGAAATGGTGAAGATGTACATGGACTATCTCTTATGTCATACAAGGACATGTTCCCTCTACATGAGTGGCAAAGTCTCTCCATGATATGTTATGCTATCGGAACTATCACTCACAATAGACCTCCTATCAGCATGATGTAATATTACACATAGTGATAATGAGTATCCCGCCATCATGTCATCAAAGGGATATCAACCAAAACACCCATGGTGACAATGAGTATCCCGCCATCATGGCAACAAAGGGATCTCAATCAAAACATATATAACAATCCATGATGAATACACCATCACTCCAATATGGAACATGGCCAAAAAATAAAAGGCTCAGCTACAAAAACTGACTGCACCACTGAATTTGTGTGATCGAGCGGTGTAAAATTGACTATCCATTTGTTGAATTTTGACACCAGCAAAATCTGGGCATGTACGAATCTTTTAGATTCCCCTTTGATTCTCCAAAGATTCCCTCCTTTGGGTTGAATGGAGATATACAACACAAATTAGAAATCTTATCTCACCATTGATATCCTTGCAAAATTATGAGAAGAATGAGTATAAATTTGGTTGCATTCTGGATCTGGGAAATTTCAGCCTCCAAGGAATCTAGAAGATTCCCTTAAGATTCTCAAAGAGTATCCTCTATCGGGAATCTACAAATCCACTACTCAAAAGGTGAATCCAACCTCGCCGTTGTGTTCCCTATGAAAATCTGAGAAAAATAACTATAAACTTGATTACATTATGATAAAATGAATTTTTACCTCCGGGGAAAAATCTCCAAATTCAGGGTTCCACTCCTACATTTGGGCAAGGCATGGCTCCGTCTATCAAAATTCCATTTTTCATGGTTCCATCACACAATTATGCACTCTTCCTCTCAGCCTCACATGCCCTTCCTCCACACTTCATTGGTTCCATTCATCCTCCCCCAACACATTGTGAAATGAGGCTCAAATATATTTACTCGAGCGGAGTTACCCAAGAGGTTATTGTGGCCCATTGGTAACGGATTCGGCTCTCTTGGCGGAGGATGCGGTATCCAAAATATTTTGCTTATAGATGTATTAAATAATTACATGAACAAATTGCAGCTTAACCATATAAACTTAATGTGCACAAGAAAGAAGAGAGGAAACACATAAAGGCATGAAAAGAAGACAAGAGACTTGATAATGGAGTTTGTCCAATTTGGACTACGTCTCTGGGCCTGCTTGATCAATGGGGAGGCCTTCATTCATTAAGTTGCATAAAAGAGAAAGAAGTACAATCAGCGTTTACATAAGGAGCCTTATACCTCCAATCTGGAAAATGGCCCAAAAATGGAGAGCTCTGTTGTAGAAACTCGCATCACCGTTGAGTTCCTGTCGTCAAGTGGTGCAAAATCAAAATAAAACTCGCCCAGTTCTGACACTGGACCAAAATTGACCCTCTGAAAAATGTGCTCAGGCAAGCTTCCCACCCCCTCCCATAGGCCGCTCAAGGTTTCATCCTCCTGTAATAAAATAATAGTCTCTAAATCCATGATGCTCTCCCTCGGTCGCACTGCTCAGAAAGGTTTAAATATTATCTAGTCGGTGGACCTCCCATCTATTGCTGCAATGGTTAAAAAAGTGTAGTAGTTGAGGATGGGTCGGGGGATCAAATCCTATTGCTTCCATTTTAACACATAACATATTGAGTTTAATGTTATGGGTGGCGGGTTTGTTGGTCCAGTGGTCCGCTCCCCCTCATTTCGCGTCGTTTATGTTGAAACAAAAGGAGTGGAGGGGCGGTGGGGTTGACAGCCCATCCCCAACACTATATATAATATATATGTTGTTGTGTGGTTCCAGGGCTGGCGGGGTCATGGATACCTGCCCCTTTTATAACATAAATTTTGTTGTAGCGGTTCCATGGACGTGGGGTCATGGCGGCCCTCCCCTCTTTTTTTTAACATAAAACAATTGTGGGCTCCACCAGGGGTGGCAGGGGTCATTATTTACCAACCTTTTATTTTAACCCTTATTAGAAAATTTCTTGAACCTTAGGATTATTGGATGAAACGATCGTCCTACAAATTTATCCAGAAAACTCGTCAGATTCCAATGTCGGGTTTATGCCAAATTGCATCCTCCTTAAGCCTGCCACATGTGCAAGCCAACCTTAAACTTTGAATGCCTCTATCTTCCTCATACAGACTCGGATTGGAGTGTCATTTGCGCCGTTGGAATTAGGGTGACGGTCATTTCATTATGGTGTCAAGTTTATCAACTTTCTGCCACTTTGAATTTTTATCCTTTTACCATGCCACTAGTATCTGGATATCCACCTGGATCATCTAGTCTTCGGATTTGTTTTTTCCTCTCATTTATGTCTCGCATGTTGATTTTTAGTCTAGTTATACATTTTCTTTATCTTTTTACCATGTTCATTGTATTATTGTGTCTTTTCATCCATCTTTTGTTTAATAAAACTTTACATGAAAACAATTTTCTTTTGGCTCAAAAATAAATGTGGTGAAACTTGAAAAGGGTGGTTGTGAAGACAAATAATGCTTGGATAATCTATTACCTATTCTCTATTTGGGTTTAAATATCTTTAAAATTGATGATATATGAATGGAAAATATGATTTGTTCTAGATGGAAATCCTTTGGTGAAACTATGTAGCCTATATCTCTATTAGGATCTTCATTCCAACCCAGCCTTGCATTGAATCGTGTTTCAACTTGTAAACTCAATCGAGTAGAAAAAAGAAATGAGAAAACTCTAAAATGAGCATATTAACGTCAATTAACTTTCAGATCCCTTAAATAAAGAAAAACCTCTCCTGGCCCTAATAAGATGGGATCCCTATTCTTCCTGTACTACAAATATTCAATTAATGCTTCAAGCATATTTGTGAGAAAATGAAATAAAGGGTGGGGAAGAGAAAGCCTTCCTATGTAGAGAGGTGAAGCAAGCAACTTCGTCGAGGTATTGGATAATCTTGCTAACATTGAAGTGATGCTTGTGTGTCCTTGAGGTGACTTCATTGCGTACTGAACAGGCTTGCTAGAAATGGAGCAACATCGGGGAATTTTCTTAAACACTGATTATCAAAAGCTCAGGATACTTATGACCTTCTTCCATATCAAAGAAATTGAGGTGTATCTAGTCTTATGTTGATGTGTTTAAAGCTCAGCAAAGAATATAAAGGGCTATATCTTTAACTGGGATAAGTGGCAAAACAGAGGCAATCTACATGGTGAATCAATACTTCCTAAAATACTGAACCTTGCACGTAAGGATTAAACCTAAATAGAGAAGTTGGAGTTCTACCATTGTGTCGTCAAGTGTTATCACTACAACAAACACCCTCTAAATTTTTTCTTACACTTGAAATTTGGAGCCGACTTGTGATCCTATGATCTTTCATTTCTCAATTTCTCGTAGTCACTTCATGGTAAGTTGATGTTTATTAACTATTAGAGGCACTTGCTTACACATGCCTAACTTTCGACACATTCACAAGAACTTTTCTTGTAAGCAAGCCAAACAGTCAATGTGTATATTAGGGAGTCAAACCTTGTGTAATCATAGCTGATAGTAACTGCACACAGTCATTTTTCATATCTCTGTGGTTGATGACTGCAGAGTCCTAAGAGGCAGTGTTTGTGTGGTCTCTAAGGAGAGTGATTATGTAATCCCTAGAGATAGATACTATGTAGTCCTTGTTGACAGTTAGTGAAAAATCCCAAGATTGATGATTCCCCCATTGTTGGTTATGATCGTATCATATCTAGGGTGAGTTTTCTCAACAGTCGCTTTTGTGTGCTTTGATTTTCATTAGTGTCACTTTCACTTTTTCTACTTTCACTTTTTCTTTCTTTCACTTCTATAAATGGAACCCTTGTATCTTCTTCGCTATAGCATGCATCACTTTCACTTTATTTAGCCTTTGCAAGTGCCACTTTCATGTTTTTTTTACTACTGCAGGTGCCCTCTTTTGGTTAGGAAAATGTCGCATATGGTCAAAAGGAGTCATTTGTACATTCTTGAAGGGAATTTTTGATGCATTCTCCTACACTATTGTGTTCTATCCATCATAAAGACATGCATTGTACACATTCCCCAAGTCTTGAGGATTGTTTCACTAGTGTCATCACTTGCGTAAAAAAATATATCACAAGTGTTGCATGTTGTGGAAGTGGAGATATGGTTAATTTCAAGATGAAACATTGGTACCAATGGGTCCTACTTATCATATAGAAATGTATTATACTCATTCCAAAATTTTTGCGCACTTTCACACTAGCATCGTCATTTTCATTGCAAAGTGTATCCTAAGTGTTGCACATGGAGATTAGTGTTGTTTTATCATCATTTCAATGAGGACATGTTGGTTATGGGTGGTAAATGCTTCCTTGTCAAGTGATTGATCATATAAAATTGTGTGATAATGTTCAAGTAATCTTTTGGTCCCATCTCATTACTCTTTGGTCCCGCACAGTCATTTTCTACAACCGATCCTTCTCTAGTGAACCTCCTCCCAAATTTCCTCCTTGAACTACGCATTGCGTACCCTCGGACCACAAGAAGCCTATCTTGGCTCTGGGAATTACACAATGTGAAATAATTGTCTCTAAGGACTACACATTGTGTAGTCACAGTGCTCAATATCAGTCTCTTGCTCCAAAAAATTCTGCTATTTAGCCTTCTAGTTAGTCTCTTGTTGTGCATTGTGCAGTCTCAGTCATCAAGTTGTCCCCTTGCATCCTTGAAATGCATAATCCACTAACCATTCTCCCCCCAAAGCTGCACATTTCATAGTATGAGGGCTCAATACTGCCTCATTGAGACCCTAAACTACACAATCATACTTCCTAGGCTTCTAGTGTTTCTCATTGCACAGTCACAAGCATCAATCCCTTACTCCTGGCCTCTAGAGCAGTGCACTGCATAATCCTTGAGCCTTCCTCCCAGTCTAGTACCTAATTTTAGGTCAATAAATGGATTTCATGAAGAGAATGAGACTAGGATATTTGTAGACTGACGCCATCTTTCCATGAGTCGATTTCACTTGCAGGTAATTGTTATAGCAGCTACAACCACCCTCCAAAATTTTGGCTCAGATGAAAACTTTTGGATCCTACCTTGGATCCTATGATCGATCGTCCTTGGTCACTTTTTGGTAAGTTGATGATCTCAAGCTGCCCCTCCTTGATTTTAAGAGTTTTTCATGTTCTCATATTTATGTAGCATGCGTCATCTTTGGGCATAGGGATTATTGTTTGTCCTACAAAGGGAGTGTTGTTTTTCTTTAAGGGAAGACATGCACGCATAAGTTGTTATCATCACACAAACATGTTTCACACTCACTTCACACACTCTTTTCATGAACGTTGTTGCATCAATAAAAGTATGTCTTATGCATTCTGGATGTTCTATGTCGCATCACTAAGTGTTCATGTGCGATCACAGTAAAGTCTTATCATTGTTTGCATCTGTTTCACTGATCTCACACTTAGCCAATTTCCCGAACAACCTGGCCTCATCTGGCTTCTTGAAACTATGCACTTTGCTTTTGCAACCATCAAGCTTCCTACCTTGCCTGCTGAAACTTCGTAGTGCACAGAGACCCCAGCCTCCCTTCGCATCCAAAACTGTGTAGTGATTTCCTCCACTATCCTTCCCTAGATGGAACCCAATGTAAATAGAAATTACATAGTATTGTCCCTCAGTTGCTTAGTGTTGGGTGTGGATTTTTACCTATCTTTTGCACCTTCTTCCCCAGTTTTAATCCTTTTATCCTCCAGGCCTATGACTTTACATGATTAATTCCCTCATTTTCTCACCTTTATGACCTATTTTACTATCATGTTACTTTGCCATATTTTACTAAATAATACGATGCTTTATTCCTTTTTGTAGCTAACTGGGGAAGCATTGAAGGAGTATTCTAGGGAAGCTCTTCTCCTTTGCAGGTGTTTCTCACATGGACAAGGTTATGGAGTAAATAGGCAGCACTGGTTAACTACTGGGCAGGGTAGAGTAGTTTGTTGTTACACCCTGTATGTTGTTACAAGTTGTTGTTACACATTGGATGTTGTTACAAGTTGCTGTTACACATTAGATGTTGTTACAGGATGTTGTTACACTACACACTGATATAGAGGTCCACTGTTACACCAAGGATGTTGTCGCCATCGATTTCACCGAAGCTGGCACATGTGGGTACTATTCCGCATAATAGTTGTCAGCATTAGGAATTGTTTATTTTGGAAGAAACAAACCCAAGCGGTTGCAATCCTAACTGATGTATATTTGTATTTAGAATTAGGTTGTAACTACTTTTATTTTTTATCAACATGAGAATCATGAGATTCTCATGATTGATAAGTTTCTAATTTCGGGTATGTAATAACTATAAAAGAATTCGATTTCCTATGTACAAAGATATGACATAGAGAAGAGTATTATTACTCTGCTTCTGTAACTCTGAATCATTTTTAATATCAATCATCACAGTAATGATGTTACTAATCTTCAGTTGATTCTTTAATTAATTTTGTGTTATTCCTACACCTTGCTAAGGAGGAAGGGCCCTCCTCTTTGGTAGGGATTGCAGTGATAGAGGCAGTGTACATTCTAGTTTCGCTAATTGTTTATGATTTATTGTTGTTGCTGTACAAATTGTGAAGTACATTTGTTGTTGTTCCCATTTATATTATGTTTTTACATTGATTTAATAAACAGAATGGTAGTAACCAGTTAGAGTAGATACTAGTTACTATGTGGCGCGCCCTTACTTGGACAGTTGCGAAGTGTGATTTAATTTTGTGGAGTGTTTTTATGTCTACATGAATGATTTGATTCAACAATTGATTTGGCAACACCTTTTACTGTTTTCTCCATTTCTTTATTCTTGGTTGTAGTGTATAAGCACGACAGTGCGAACGCCATTGAAACAGCAAGACCTACCCTGGGTTGACAATTAAATGTTGCGGTCCCAGTCAATTAGGATTGATTAAAACAATGCTACACTCAGTGTACGTTGCAACCGTAAACTGCATAGTATTGCTTCTCAGCTACCCGGGCTGCAGTGCACTTAGAAATTGCGCAGAGGTGTCCTCCCATGACCCAATCCCATAGCATTGTCCTATGCCTAAAAAATGTTTAGTGTTTTCCAAATTGTCCTATCTGTTTTGCATGCAGAAACTGCGCAAATGGGCCTCCCATGGCCTCATTTCGACAGTAATCATTGCCTGTTGAAACTGTTTTGATCTATCTCTTAACGACTACAAGAAAAGGTGACATGCTGAGATCACTTCCAAGGAGTTGAGGAGAAATACAAAGGAACCAAGTGATGGAAAAAGATCAAGACTACATGCAAACTCCGTCAGATGCATGATCATCTTAAGGGTAAGTATGGTAAGTAAATAACACCTTTCAAAGTACACCTGTTAACTGATTTTGTAGGATTGTTTCCATTGTTACATCATCCTGTTTTCAATAAAATGCATGTGTGCAAACAAAAAAAGTCATTTCATGTGTTTCCTCTACATGTCTTGCTTCATTTTCGCTTGTTTGACCAACTGTAGTCTTCGTCATGTTGATTGCCATGTCATGCTTGTGATCTTTTTCTAGTGATATCGAGGTTTTTCTTCATGTGCATGAGTTGTTTCGACTATGTAAACACCTGTCAAATTCACACACATGTTGTAAGAACTATTGCACAAGTGTCATCATGGTCGTCCAAAGGTCTATCTGAAGTGTTGTACTTGTTACTTTCACCATTAGACAATCATGCACTTAGTCACACTGAGCATATGTTGTCTTATGGTCTAAGGTGTCTTTTCATCCAGCCATGTTGAGTGTGTGTTCACAAGGTCATGTATACATGAGTTCACTCGCTCACACACAGCCATTTTTTCTGAAAAATATGTCGACCCGGACTAGCCTCCATCAGCTGAACCTCCACTGAGCTGCACTGCACAGTCTCAACCCTCAGTGACCAAGCACTGTTGCCAAAAACTATGCAGAGCTTGAGGTTTCCCTCCATGCAGTCTGCATTACACAATCCTGGAATCAACCTGGCTGACTATCACCCAGAATAGTGCAGAAGTTGCCAAAGACACTATCTCAGTCTGTGCTTCCCGCAAGCCTATCTGTGAAGCCTCCCACTCATCAACTAGAGAATTTAACTAGGCAGTGACCCATGGTTGCACTCATGCCCAAAATTGTGCAGAAGCTTCCAACCTGTCTGCTTCCACTTTCTGAATAAATTATGCAGAAAAGAGGGACAGGCACCTACTTCTTGTCACCACACTATCTCTGGAAATTGCATAGTTTTGTTAGTCAGTACCCCTGCCAGCTTGCTTTCCAATCCTCTTGAAAATTGTGTGGTTTAATTGGACATTCCACCTACTGCCCGACACCTTGCTCAACCCAGAAACTACGCATACATGTCCTACATGATTGCCTCCTAGATCTTCACACTTTTGACCAGCAAGCTCTCGCAACTCGCTCCTAGCCTCCTCTGGAATTCTGCACAATTTCCACTGCCAGTGCCTCCTCTTGACCGCATTGCCTTCCTTGGAAAAATTGCACAGTTCTACCTCCTAGCTGAGTTGGATCTCACAGATGTCACTATTGTTTTGGACTACTCAACCCAGCCTCTCAGTGACCTCTACGTAGTTTTTCTAGACAGTTCCACAGAGCCTCTCATCCTAGCATGAAATGTGCTCTGCGTTGTTTTAGAGCCTTGTCCTTTCTCCCAATCACCTACACCCGGAAATGAAAGACAATGCATCATGGTAGACTAGGGGATTTATGGATTTGATTTCGTCTCATCATGAGTGATTGCAGAAACAGGTACATGGATGAGACATGACGTGATGATGAACGCGATGAACAAGGAGTGCATGTTGGAAGACTTGCTCACAGTTGGACTAACACATGAAGCATACCAAATAGCAAGAGAATGAGACACATGTGCATGCATGAACTATCAAGTGAACACCAAGACCATTGAAGATTCCACACACTCTGCCATGTAGAGGTGAAGCTATGGTACACCATGGGCACACCCATCACTCAGCAGCACAACAACTCGACATGAACATCTCAACTAGCGTATGCATACCTGCAGCGTCATGTTGATATGTTTCATGAGTCACCTCGGCCACATCACTACTTTGGGTCATAACCGTGTAATCAATGTAATGTAATGTGGAAGTCCAAGAGACCCATCGATGAAGTCAAAGAGTC
This sequence comes from Pinus taeda, assembly GCA_000404065.3. NCBI lineage: Eukaryota > Viridiplantae > Streptophyta > Pinopsida > Pinales > Pinaceae > Pinus > Pinus taeda. The sequence continues at coordinate 34,656 of APFE030194819.1, read as the reverse complement.
ATGTAATTCAAAGAGTCATGTAAGTCGAACAGTCATGAGGGAAGTTGAATAGTCACAAGGGTTAGTTTCACCCTTAGATATATATACCACTTATTTCTACAAGAAAAGGACTTTTCACCTTGGAACCTCCCACATAGCCTTGAGAGTTTGTAGTCTTCTCATTGAGGAGTGAGCAGTGGCTCCAAGGCCCCAATATCGAGGTTAGTGATGTATGGTCTACGAATGTGTCTTGTAACTTTCACTTAATTCACAAGCCAGTTGTGATCATTTGTAAGACTATTCTTTGGCGTAATGCATGTTTCTTTAACCTGTACTAAGATAGTTGAACGCTTTTGGTTGTTTTAGTGCATATGCTATTGGAAATGTGTTGTATCAGTTGTTATCGCTATATCACCCGTGTGGACTACTCTATTGGACACTTGTTTTGGAGAATTTGGTATCTACAGATAAATACTAATTTCCTAGATAAGTAGCCATATCTAGAACAATAGTTTAAAGCACTTTAGCCTTTTCCTATAAGCAATAGATAAGACAAAGAAGATGAGAAGACCTACTTGTAGTTCCACTTTCCTCTTGTCTCCTTTGTATCGATCTTGTCTCTCCTTCTTGTACTTAACACGCTTGAGAAGTACCTATAAACATCAATAGAAGAAAAAGAACCGATCAAAGCAAAAGATCTATTGAATACAAGTAAATGGAATCAGATTCATTTCACACATATAAGCATCATAAGACAATACAAACATATCAGAGAAAGGTTCAAATACTTCATTGAATAGAAGAAGGAATTACAACCATTGTGTCTGATTCAAAGTCATTCCTCTAGCTTGGATCCTATCCACATCACATCAAAAGCATGGCAAACTTGTAGCATTACAATACTTGCTTCAAATCTAATTCTCATAGCAACATTATCTCCTTACAATTAAACATAGTCCAGTCCCTGATAACTTAGATGAGTGGTCAATTTATAGGGAGATGAAGGAGGTTTTGTCATAAATGGTGGTACTGAATGGCCTTCCATACTTAGAATTAGTTCCATGGAGGAAGGGATGAGAGGATAGGATGCATCTTAACACATTCCTCATCCATTTTCGAGCTCATAGGAGTTGATAAGTGATGGAACCTTTTAGATGACTCCAAAAGATAAGAATATTGCCCAAACCCTATGTGAATTTCACTCAAACTCACCCAACACAGGTGAAAGGAAGCCTAAGTGCTTTGCAGAGCAACCTGGCATAGACTTAACTGCTCTGCAGCACACCCTTACATGGGCCTACTTGCGCTAGTCCCTCTATAGGCTATTTCAAGATGTCTTCATGTCATGAAACTGTCTGGGAAGGAGGCATTCGAAGGGGTGACTTGTTTAGGGCATGTAGCAACTGAAATTAGGGTTTGATGGGCCCTAAAACACTGATCTGAATGATGGGATTGATGTGCCCAAATGGATCTGTAACCGTTTCCCCCTAAAGCATGATGTCAGAAAAATGCAAATGTCAAATGAAATGCTTTACGATGTGATGAGGAGGTTTTGAAGTGGAAGGTGACCTGCATCAATTACAATACATATATCATGATATTTTTTTTTTTACATGAATCGCTAAGGGAAGGCATACCCATGCTCAACTTATAAAATTTCATTACATGTACATAAACAATCATCTATAGATATAGAACCATGATCGGAATGACTATCAATGTAAAGCCATTGTACATATGATTTAGTAAATTTCCTAAAATCGCAGCCCGGATGGATGAAACTAGATCCAAGGTTTTCTATCTCATTCAATTGTTTTCTCAAGTATGAGTCTAACCATGTCAATATGTGATCTGAAGTCGAACATGGGAAGACACCGTCTGATTACCAGCTAATGATGTAAGTTGTTAACAAACGCGAGAGAAATCACTGATAATGATAATGATCCTCAAGGTACTACAATACATTCTACATGGTGTGAATGGATGATTTCATGTCGAACACCATATAAAGTCTTTTGGTTGAAGGCCATTGATGTCAACCTATCGCCGGAAGCAAGAATCTTGCCATTGATGCGTGCAAGCATCAAGGTACTGGAAGGGTGTTTCTAAGTCAACTTCTTGGATAATGTGCTGATGTCGACAAGAAGCGACTCGTCACAGGAGGGCCTTGATGTATCCCACATCAATGACACGCAACGAGTGTAGTGATTTTGGAGATGGAATTTGATTGATGACACAAGGTTCGGGAACGACGATCATGAAAATGAAGGTTTATAATATTGCAAAGGATGAACTTTGACTGAATGACTTCTCTTGAACATGTCGGCAACACTAAAATGAATTGGTGGAACTGACCCAAAAAATAGTGATGGATGGTATGATAGACTAACGGTATGATAACCATCAAGCCAATAACCCAACCCAAATAGTCACGGTGATGGAGTGAAAGTGTTATATTCAAGAGTGACATGCTACCATAAAGTGGTTTTCTCCTTTTTCCCATTTTCCACAATCATTGCTGACTAGTACCTCTTTATTTTTAATAAATCTTGAAGAGGATAGCATATGCTTGTTGTATAATTCCACCCTTCAGGTGAATCCATCGCTATGTGATTTTTTTACGAGTCTACCGATGGTGAAACTTGGTCTTGTCTAGATGGACAAGTTTGTCACTATTTGATGTTTTAACTAGTTTAACGAAAAAGATAACTTGGTCCTTTTCATGTTTATAGAGTTTGAAAAGGGACAAAAAGAAAACTGCACAAGTTCTTTTTCGTAGATTTGTCTCTAAAGCCCGAAAAAGCATAAAACAATATGAGAGAGAACCTATTGACCATGTTCGGTCAACGTATTCCTTTTTAGTATTTAATCTATCTCATCCTGAAAAAGGGTTAAACTCATACTGAGTAGATGTCATTTCCAATCCGTTAATGAGCTGAAAAGGACAAGCGCTCGACAATATTTTCATATTTTGAGTTTGAAAAGAGATTAAAGAGTACTCCACTTTGAGGAACGAGTGGTGTCTAAGATAGCGACTGGTTCCAGTGATGTTGGAACTTCTCAAAACATGTTGATTTCTATGAAGAGGCTGGCTAATAAGACCACTCATTGTAACTGTTCCTCAAAAAGGGTAAAACAACCAAGTGAAGGTGTATGATCGGCCAAGCAGATAGTGACGATGGAAGGAGAAAAACCAAGGCTCATCTGATGGAAGAGGCTGATAGAAGAGCAATCACAAGGTTTAAAATTGAGATGGGTTCATTTTTATACAAGCTTGAACCAAAGGGAACTATGCCTGGATTCAGTTTCATGTTTACAGAAGCTTGAAATGAAAAAATATGCTTGGATTCAGTTTCATTTTCACACAAGCTGGAAGCAAAAAGCTATGCTGGGATTCAGTTTCATGTTTACACAAGATTGAAACAAAAAACTATGCTTGAGATTGGTTTACATGCCCCCAACATGATGACTTGATTCTAGGCACATGGATATGGGTTCATTTTTACATAACCTTGAACCATAGGGAACTATGCTTGGATTTAGTTTCATGTTTACACAAGCTTGAAACAAAAAACTATGCTTGGATTCAGTTTCATTTTTACACAAGGTGGAAACGAAAAACTATGCTTGGATTCCATTTCATTTTTACAGAAGCTTGAAATGAAAAACCATGCTTGAGATTGGTTTACGTGCCCCCAGCATGATGAAGGGGAGAGTCTCCCATAACCAGATGGAAGTCGCTACGGTGAAGCATGACGGTTATCCAACACCTTCCTAGCTTCTTCGAGATAGGGACAAAGGTGAATGGGGTGATTCCCTTCACATAACCTACAGGGAAAATTAACTTTGCCACTAGGTGCATGCCCCCCAAGTTTCATTACATTCACCTAAGTAGACTATTCGTGGCTCATTGGAATATGAAGAAACAAAAAGAACCTGAGTGGTATCATATTCACTCTCTTCGAGAAAGGTATGATTAACTGAAGGTGAAATCGATTCATCTGTCTCCTTGACCTGTTGATTTGGGTTAGGTATAGACTCATAGGATTCACTTTCAGAGAGAGTGAGTAAGACCAACGGTTGATTTTGGTCAGTCAATTCATCAACTAGTGAAGGATTAAGGGATAGTCTCCTGTAACCAGATGGAAGTCATTGCAGTGAAGCACGATGGTTATCCAACACTTTTTTGGCTTCATCCAGATAGGGACAAAGGTGAATGGGTTGATTCTGTTCACATAACCTACAGGGAAACTTAACTTTACCCTTATTTCCATGAACTTTACTACCACTAGTTGATGGTGTGTCACCAACATGATCTCTAGAAGTTGATGACACAGGATGATGTGAACGGGAAGACCATTCTTCTAAGATATGAGGAATATCAGAAAAAAATTGAAGAAGATGGCCTCCCACACAAAGTTTGCATGGATATCGAACTTTGTGAGGCTTGATGGATGGTTTCTCATTAGATGTTGCATTCAAAGCAATGGTTGCTTGGTTGTCCCTCTACTGAATTTTCTTCTTCTTCTTCTTCTTCTTCCCTTTCATCTTCTTCTTGGCCACCTGGTTACTAGTAGCAATACTTTCACCAGGCGAAGAGGAAGAAGGGGAGGAAGAAACAACCGAGGAAGAAGGAAAAGGGTCAACCTTAAGATCAATTGGAGGTTGATTTTGTCCAGTTGGAGGTGTACTCGATTGTGGAGAAATCATGACTTTTTCAACCAAAGAGGTTGAAAAAAACCATACTGGCAAGCCAATGGTAAATACCAGAAGGGACAATGTAGCCATATATGGAGCACCAATATTTCCAAAAGGAGGAAAAGGACTAGTATTCCCATCAAAATGAATTCCTTGATTGGTGGACTTTGGATTTGTTTCCATATGTTTCAACCGAAGATCAATTAAGGAGTGAGTGTGGAGGATGTTATCCACGGTTAATTAATTTTATTTTAATCAAAGTAACATAACAAAACAAAAGAGGGATAATCTAGGCAAAAGGTTTACCAAGAAACTCTGAACTACAGAATACCTCCCAGCGAACTGAGAAGTATGGGCAGGCAATCTCCCCGAATGCTATGTTCAGTGTATCACAATGTCCAAGGCGACCAACTTGATTACCTAAGGATGGATAGAAACCTAGTGTTTTCCTCCCATATATACCCGAAAGTATGTGGAGGCTTGATCTGTATAAGCGCTGTCTAATGCAAAACCACACAGTGAGAGAATTCCCATATACTTTACATACGGTAACACCGCCCTATATACCCGAAGGTACGTGGAAGAGCTACAATATACTCACGTACATGGAATGAGGTATCACACTCGGGATGTATTGTAGACAAGTTAGTGACAACTTTGTTTTTTTACGACACTGGAGCACGTCTCTAGCCTAGAACCACTAAATGTTTTTCGTTAGGTGACAATGCTCTGTTAGGTAAATTCAGATAAATTTTAAGTTGATCTTCTTTAGAATTTTCCTTTCAAGGTTCACCAAGTGATGTATGTTTTCAATTCCTAAAATGCAACTAATATGATAAGAATTCTTCTCTTTCAATTGAACAATGAAAACCTTAGCTAGTAGGGATAGAGCAATCAAATTTTTGACAAAGAGCAAAGAACACATCTAATACAATTTCCCTAGCTATTCCTTTCAAGCATTCATAAACTACAATATGAAAGATGCAAATTTTTCTTTTCGAATCCCATAATGTTATGATGAACAAAAAGGAAATATTGCACATACATTCAATCAATTTTTAACAAGAACAAAAACTTTACGACAATTCTGTTTCAAAGGAAAAGAAGACCTTTACGACACTTTCTTTTGAACAAAGATTAATCAACTATATTCTAACCTTAACTATAGATCGATAATGACAAAGAAAACATTTAAGAAACATTAATCAACCGAGTCAAAGTAGAGCTAGAAAACGAGATAGAAACTTGTTCTCTAAGGCATGATATTCATTGATCAATTAGAAAGAAATCAAACAGAGGAAATTTGGTAAAAAAACTCGATCCAAAGGTGAAAATTTTCCCTAAGGTGGATCATCGCAGGTCAAAGAGGGGCTAACTACACTGCAAAGCACTGTCTCTCACACAAGGGTGCTCTGCAGAGCATTGTCCCTTGACCAAGCCTATGTTGATTTCTGAGAGGCCACTGAAGAGTCATCTAACCTCAAATTTTGACCAAAATTTAATGCAAAATAGATGAAATACAATAAATTAACACAAGTAGGGCCTGCAAGGATGTCCTAAGAAGTAGATAAGCTACTAGGAAATATGATCTTCCTCAGCGGAGTCACCAATTTGTTTTGGAGAATTTGGCATCTACAGATAAATACTAATTCCCTATATAAGTACCCATATTTAGAACAATTGTTTAAAGCACTTTCGCCTTTTCCTATAAGAAATAGATAAGAAAAATAAGATGAGAAGACCTAGTTTTAGTTCCTCTTTCCTCTTGTCTCCTTTGTATCGATCATGCCGCTCCTTCCCGTACTTAACACGCTTGAGAAGTACCTATAAACACCAACAGAAGGCAAAGAACTGATCAAAGCAAAAGATATATTGAATACAAGTAAATGGAATCAGATTCATTTCACACATATAAGCATCATAAGACAATAAAAACATATGGGAGAAAAGTTCAAATACTTTATTGAAGAAGGAATTACAACCATTGTGTCTGATTCAAAGTCATTCCTGCAACTTGGATCCCATCCACATCACATCAAAAGTGTGACCAACTTGTAGCATTACAATACTTGCTTCAAAGCCAATTCTCATAGAAACATTATCTCCTTATAATTCAACATAGTCCAACCCCTGATCACTTAGATGAGTGGTCAATTTATAGGGAGATGAAGGAGGTTTTGTCATAAATGGTGGTATTGAATGGCCTTCCATACCCAGAATTAGTTCCATGGAGGAAGGGATGAGAGGATAGGATGCATCTTAACTCATTCCTTATCCATTTTGGAGATCATAGGAGTTGATAAGTGAGGGAACCTTCTAGATGACTCCAAAATATAAGAATATTCCCCAAACCCTATGTGAATTTCGCTCAAACTCACCCAACGCAGGTGAAAGGAAGCCTAAGTTCTCTGCAAAGCACCTTGACATGGACTTAGCTGCTCTGCAGTGCACCCTTACATGGGCCTACCTATGTTGGTCCCTCTAGAGGCTATTTCAGGATGTCTTCATGTTATGAAACTGTCTGGGAAGAAGACATTCAAAGGGGTGACTTGTTTAGGGCATGTAGAAACTGAAATTAGGGTTTAACAAGCCCTAAAACACTGATCTGGATGATGGGATTGATGTGCCCAAATCAATCTATAACAATACTCAACAGATTCATTGTTGTAAAAATGTTATAACGACCATCGCACTCATGTGGACTACTCCACTGGCTATTTTACGTGTTATATGTTCACTTTGTGTTTGTGACTGGCACATCTGTGTGGACTACTCCACTGGAAGTTGCGCATATCTTGATGTGTTGTGTGTCTCTAACAGAGTTGGGACTATTCCCTTTCAACTTGAGACTCACTCTCATCCTCTCCCTCTACAGTGAAAGAACTTAGACACAAGTTACATTAAGCACTCACCAGGCACACAAACCTTGTTGTTTGAAGACTAAGTATACCACTCTCATATGTTGACAAGGAAGAGCTAAGGCATATCTTTAAGATAATGGAAACCGAGTCATCATACTAGATGGGACTCCTACACCAAATGATGTGAGGTCTAGTTGGGACTTTATATAGGGGAGATCCCTTGAATTTTGGTGGGTTCAGAACCATCAACATTTCTGTTGCTAGAAGGAGGGTCATATGACAAGATGAGCCCTCACAATCTGTTTTGAATCTTTGCATAATTATCATGACTACCCACAAAATTCTTCCTCCAAAGTGTATGTCTTATGGAAACTACTTTGAAATCTGGGAGGAGCTCTGGAATTCCTTGTCACAACACACATATGAAGGTGAAGGTGGAATGGCTCAGCTTGGACAAAAGATGGCCATTACAGTTACATGTCACAAGTATAAAATCCATGAAGATTACATGACCCACTCATTGTTTGTATACATGCTTGGAGGGCACCCGCTACTATGGTGTGCCACACTACCCGATAACTCTATTCACTCTCTCACTCAGTTGATTATAGAGATAGACCATGCTTTCCATCATTTTGACCGTAAACAACTCAATAAAGAAATTACGGAATTACGGAAAGAACCTAATGAGTCTGTTGAGCAATTTCACTCACTCTTTTGTAATATTGCGTACCGATTTCCTTAAGGTGAAATTGATTGGGAATTCCTCGGTGCAATTTTTAACTATCCTCTTTACATCTACAAAAATCTGTAATTCTTGGAATCATTTGAACCCGTCGCAACATACCTCAATGTTAGAGCTTCCAAATCTAAGACAGACAAGTGATTGTCTATCCTATCCTCATCAAATAGCTCTATCTTCGCAGTGTGAGGTGGGAGTGGTGCACGCACATCTGTTGAACTATCACATCCTCCCACCCCACCTACTCTCAATGCCTGTGCATATTTGGCTTGCAAGCCTACTAGTATTCACGTGGATTCGTTCCCTCAACCTTTGTCGTTGTGTTCCATTGATCCTCCAGATTGTACTCTCATGTGTTCTTATCTTCCGGACTCCATAATTATTGTGAACAAGGATCAAGCTATCGATAGAGTTGACTTTGTAAAACCATTCTATGCTATCATTCATGATGATTGTGTGTGGGAATATGAAGAAGAACCCTCGGTGAAGGATGACTCCCTTCTATCCATGCCTCATCCTCTCTATCCTGACACCTTTTGTGATTTTGCCACTTTTGATTTTCCTTGTGAAAACTCATCTCTAGGTGTTTCTACTTCTGATGATTCACAAGACACACCAGTTTTCAGCCTGTCATTACATTGTGGAGAGGACATGTCTTCCTCTAAAAATTCGTCCCATCTATCATCTTTCATTTTTGAAAACACAGAGGGTGAACTTCCTTGTTTCTCATCAATCCCTCTGCATGATTTATCAGATCATGAGGATGCCGACAAACATCACAAATTTTATGATCATGGTTTTCGTGATCTATGTACTTGTTCATTGGATCATGATGTTGATTCACTCACTGTCAATCGTTCTAAGCCACTAGTCTTTGATGATATATCTATTGACGAAGTGGAAAACCCGCAAGTGATCGAGGCACTTCATCTTGAGCTACTGGTTATGTCAGGCCTTTGTTTTCTTGAGGTTAGTTCCACTTTCGACCAGAAAACTTTTGAAACACTCAAAGCTCCTCATCACTGTATGATTCATATTGAAGATCAATCTAATATGTAGAGTTTACATCCTCCAATCAAATCAAATTATCTCATCTCTTATGCCTTGTAGGAATCTTACACAATGAGTGCATTTTCAAAGCATAAGTTGTTTGTCTTTCTCATGTTCACTCGTATGTCATAGTCCAAAGAGTGTGTATGTTTACTATGTGCACATAGTGCGTCGCAACACCATGGTACATCTGCAAAATGTTTGTTTTTTGCATTATCTCTTTTCTTTTATGTTGATCTTTTAGAACTCATAATGTGTTGGTATTCACTAATCTATCTTTCTTGTTCACTAGTTTATATGCATATCTTTCTTGTTTACCATGCCTTCTCCAACATGGGCCAGCCAATGCGCTAGTAGTTGCATTGGAAATATCACTTCACGTGAGTAGGCCCATGCACTAACTAGTGTAGGACTAGGAGTAGTGTTTTCTTTATGGCTTTGCTTTGCATCCTAGTTTGCATGTTTTATTTGCTTTTTTACTTGGTTTGGTTTTCTTGCTTGCTTAGTTTTCTTACTAGTTTTTCTTTCACTTTACTTCTGTTTTTTTCTTTCTTTTCTTGCTTGTGTCCATAGGTTAGCCTTACATGAAACTGTGTTTGGATCTCGAGACAATTTGGGAAAATCTAAGAGGACTTCTACAACTATCAACATCTGGTTATTTGTTGTCCTCTTTCTTTATGAAGAGCTTGTTGTCTTGAGTCGATGATGCCTTGATGGAAAATACGTTTTGTTGAGAGTGAGTCTTGGTAAAAATAAAATGCTTGCACTGTTAACTAGTACTTCCTACTCTAAGAGGTTCTTTTGGGTTAACGCTTGTCAGCTCAGTCAAGTAGAGTAAGGTGACGGGGGAAACCTTAAAAGGTATGTCAGAGGTATATATAATATACTTCTATGAAGGAAAAACCTATTCTGCTCTCAATAATTCGAAATCACTCTTCTGCCTCTGAAATAAATAAGTGACTATGCACGATTATTTTGAAAAAATGAAAATAAAAATGAATAAGGCAAAAGAAGAGAAAGGCTTCCTGCATAGAGAGGTGATACAAGTAACTCCGCTGGGGTACTGACCAAGCTTGCTAGCAGCAGAGCGATCCTTGTGTTCCTGTGTGACTCCATCGTGGTACTGTTCAGGCCTACTGACAATGGAGCAACATTAGAGATGAAACTTAAACTCCGAAAGTTATATTAATTGTGCATTGATATACCCCTCATCCCTAATTAAAACAACTAAATTGAATTGGCTTGGAATGTGTGCTGACCAATTAAGAGAATGGTAGGGACTACATCTTGCACATAAGCTAGTGCAGAAGCAAGCATGATAAAAGAATCAAACAATACTTCTGGAAGATTTAGACTCTCCTTTCACAAAACAAGGTCCATAGAGATAGCTGGAGTTCTACTAGTGTGTCGACAATGTTGTAGTGGCTACAACCACACTCCAAAATTTTGGCTCACATGCAAATTTTGGAGCCTACCTTGGATCATGTAATTGATTGCCCTTCGTCACTTGTTGGTAAGTTGATGATCTCAAGCTTCCCCTCCTTAATCTTCAGAGTTATTCATGTTCTCATTTTTATGTAGTATGTATCATCTTTGGGGATATGGATTTTTTTTTGTCTTACAAAGGGAATGTTGTTTTTCTTCAAGGGAAAGCATGCACACATGAGCTGTTATCATCACATAGACATGTTTCACACTCACTTCATGCACTCTTGTCATGAAGTTTGTTTCATTAAGCAAAGTATGTGTTATGCATTATGGATGGTCTGTGTCGCATCACTAAGTGTTTGTGTGCAATCATAGTCAAGTCTTATTAGTGTATGCATCAGTTTCACTGATCTCAATCTTAGCCAATTTCCCAAACAAAGTAGCCTCATCCAACTACTTGAAACAATGCACTTTTCTTCTACAACCATCAACCTTCCTCCCTTGCCTGCTAAAACTTCATAGTACACAGAGACCCCAGCCTCCCTTAGTATCCAAAACTATGCAGTGGTTTCCTCTAGTGTCCTTCCCTAGCCAGGACCCATTGTCATAAAAAATGGCACATTATTGTCCCTCAGTTGTTTAGTCCACCTTACAACCTGAAACTACACAATATTGCCTGTTAGATGCCCAGGTTGCACTGCACTCAGAAATTGCACAGAGGTGTCCTCCCAGGACCCCATCTTGCAGCAGTGCCCTATGCCTCAAAACTGTGTAGTGTTTTCCAAGTTGTCCTGTCTTCCTTACATGCAGAAATTGGGTAGATGGGCCTCGCATGACCTCATTCCGACTATAGTCATCACCTGTTGAAACTATGATGATCTATCTCTCATTGATTACAGGAAAATGTGACATGTTGAGATCACTTCCAAGAAGTTAAGGAGAAATACCAAGGAACCAAGTGATAGAAAAATATGAGGACCGCATGCAAACTCCATCGGATGCATGATCATCCTGAGGGTAAGTATGTTAAGCAAAGAACACCTTTCGAAGTACACCTCTTAGTTGAGTTTGCAAGACTGCTTTTCATGGTCACATCATCTTGTCTTTAGTAACATGCATGTTTGCAAACACAAAAAGTCATTTCATTTGTTTCCTCTGCATTTCTTTCTTACTTTTCGCTTGTCTGACCAACAATCGTCTTCAGCATGTTGATTGCCATGTCATGCTTGCAACCTTGTTTTTGTGATATCAAATATTTGTCTTTGCATGAATGCGTTGTTTCAACTATGTAAACACCCATTGCACTCACACACATGTTGTAAGCAGTGTCACCACGGTCATCCGATGGTGTATCTGAAGTGTCGCACTTGTCACTCTCACCATTAGATAGTCTCGTAGTCAGCCATAATGAGCATATGTTGTCTTGTGATTTGAGGCATCTTGTAGTCCAGTCATGTTGAGTGTGCGTTCACAAGTTCATGTGTACATGAGTTCACTCGCTCACACACTTAGCCATTATTTCCAAAAAATCTGTCGACCGAACAACCCTCCATAAGCTAGACCTCCACTAAGCTGCACTGTGCTGGCATTATGATACAAATGTTTTCCTTGATGGCAACTCACACAAATGACAGATCATAGTGCAGCAGCAAAGAATTGATTTTCAGACTACAAAGAATGAAGAAAGAAAAGTATATACGCAGGTTCACTATATACCAAGTCGTGTACACATGCATGTTCACTATATACCAAGTCACGTATATACGCAGGTTCACTATATACCAAGTAGTGTATACACGTAGGATCACTATATACAAAGGCACTTATATTGTACACATGCACTTTCACGCAAGGAAAGGCACGTACATGTCAGAAAACTAAGTTTTGGGTCCGTGGTATTTGGACCTATGGTTTTGGACCTTGGTATTGCATCCGAGGTGTTGAACCCAGGTATTGGGTCCCTAGTATTGGTTCTAAATGGTTTTGGACCATGGTATTGAGTAAAGCCTAAGACTATAAAAGGGGAAGGAGATCATTAGGCAAAGGCATGAACTGAAGGATTGTATATCTTATTAAGAGCAAGATTTAGAATTGGGTTATGGTGCATAGCTGGATCTGAACCATGGAGGAACCTGAGCACTAGAAGATGGATAAGTTCTATTGATGGGTCAAGATCTTAAGGTGTGAATAGTAGTATCTTTGTGTGATTTTGATCTGTTATATTTGGCGCATGATTTGATCTATGAATCAGATAATTTGGGTATAACTGATGTCTGAATATTTGAAAGGGTGAATTATCTTTTATAGATTTGTACGCAGGTTCAGCACATCAGAGGCGCGTATACACGCTGGTTCAGTAAGTCAAAACAGCTTATACATTGGTTTTCCTTAATACAGAAGCATATGCATGCATGTTTCTACATATTGAAGTAGCGTACATCTCATGAAATATGTTTTAGCTGCTTCTGTTTATTGCTGCAGTGGTCTCGGTTCAGGATTGGTTTCTGGTTACTGTTAATGTATTCTGGTTACAACATTCAGAGAAGTAATTGTTTGATTTAGTTTTGATTGGAGCAAAGGAGATTGATAGATGCAGATATATTTGATGATTGACTATTGTTATTGATGGATCCAGTCTAAGAATTTATGAAACATGGTCCCTGGAAGTAAAGAGAAGGTTGTAGCCTTCTGTAGGTCTGCACCTACGTACTAGTACCTCAGCTAGTACAAGAGCTAAGGGGGTTGTAGCTCCCTTCCAGGAGAAGCTGGAGAATGAGAGAAGGTTGTAGCCTTTTGCAGGTAGCAGCCTGTGTACTGGTATAAGACCGCACTAGTACAGAAACATTGTAAAAAGAATTTTCTAATTAAAAGAAGATAGAGACGAATTGCAGCAGGTGGTTTTCACCCACATTGGGTTTCCACCTTATATCTTGTGTTCTTATGTGTGACTGCCTGTTTTGTTTACTGTTCCTAGTTACTGTTCATATGGTTTGATGCACAGATTAATGATCAACATCTGAAGAATAATTTAAATTACAAGTTTGCTGGTTATACGCTAGTTTCCTTAACTGCAGTTGCGTACATACGCGGTTTTTACTAACTGAAGTAGCGTATACAAATCTGATTGTAAAATGAAAAATAATTGACCTGATAATACTAATTCACCCCCCCCTCTCAGTATTATTTCCAACAATTGGTATCAGAGCAGGTCCTTCAGAAGAAGCTTGATCACTTGAAGGAAGATCTATCATCATGAGAAACTATGAAAAGGAGGCATCTATCAGGCCACCAATCTCTGATGGAAGCAACTTCGTCTATTGGAAGGTAAGAATCATAGCCTATCTTCAATCTCTTGGTACAGAAGTTTGGGATATCGTAGAAACATGATACACATTTCCATCAACAACTCCTACAGATACGACTGGTAAGTAGCAGTATGAAGCAAATGCAAACACTATCAATACTCTATAAGGGAGTTTATCTCAATCAGAATTTGTCAAGGTTATGCAGCTCAAAGCCGCAAAATAAATATGGGACAAGATTGTTCTAAGCTATGAAGGAGACGATCAGGTAAAACGTGCAAAACTACAAACTCTCAGAATTCAATATGAAAATCTCAGAATGCACAATGATGAAATTGTGGCTAATTATTTCTTACGTATAGATGAGATTGTTAATCGTATGAAAAACTTGGGTGAAGAAATAAAAGAAGTTACTTTGGTTGAAAAGGTTCTAAGATCTTTGTCTTCTAAGTTTGAATCAAAAGTGTCTGCCATAGAAGAAAAGGAGAATCTACAGAAAATTACCATGTCATAGCTGCACAGAATCCTAACTGCTTTCGAAATGAGAAAAGGGGGACCATCAGACAGGAGAGAAGCTGCATTCAAAGCTTCAGGAAAAGGAGATTACAATGAGACAGGACATATTTCAAAAGAAGAGGAAGAATCAAACTTTGTCAAGAACCTTCAATGAAGTTCTAGAAGATTCAAAGGTAAGCTACCTTTCAAATGTTTTTCTTGTGGAAGACTCAGTCATTATGCAGCCAAGTGTCCTCATAAAGATAAGCTTGACAAAGGTAAGGAACCAATTAGATGGAATAGAAAATTGAATGTAAGTAAGAAGAGCTATTATACACATGAAGATAGTGATGGATTTTCAATTAGTGATGAAGATGAACAATGTAATGATTATAGACTTTTGATGGCATTTGAAGATGATGATTTCTTGGATGCTATAGATGAAGAAGGTCTTTATGAAGAAATTTCTAAACTTAAAATTTGTTTAGAAGAAAAGAACATGATTATAGACACTCTGACATTCCAACTTGCTGAAAGGGAAAAACACAATGAAAAGTTAGAATGTGAAATTATGGGACTTAGAAAAGATATTGTGAAAACAAAATCTCTTAATCTTCGATTTTCTAAAGGATCTAAAACTTTAGATGAGATTATCAAAGTGCAGCGTTCTCCTCTAAACAAGACAGGTCTTGGATATACTGAAGATGCATCTCAAGCACAGAAGCCATCCACCTCCGAAAGTTATCTTGATGCAGCAAGGAGAAGTGAACAGGTTGACAATTGACAACAAAGGCACAATGCAGATCACCAGGTAAATCAGGGACAATTTACTTCAAGAATGAATAGAGATCACCAAGTAAATCGGGGGCAATCTACTTCAAGGATGAACAAAAGCTACAACCAACCGCAGGTAAATCATTCTCAAATTATGTCAAGAATGGATGTCAATGGAAACTACAATCATTTGGTCGGTAGGTTTGATAATCATAGGAATTTCTTCAATGGCCAATGTTTCTCTTGTCATAACTTTGGACACAAAGCTGTTCAATGTGTTGCCTACAAGACCATCATGACTAGAGAAGCTCAAAAACAAAGGAGTATGACTGGGATCATGAAAAGGACCTACAATAACTTTTCTACTCTTGAAAATGAAATAAAATGTTCTATTTGTAACTACTTCGGTCATGAAGATTCTGAATGCAGGAGTAGGTTTTGGCAAACAACTCAGAAGGAGCAAGCTTCATTGAGTCCCAAAACATGGAGAAAGAAAGAATTGCAACCAGAAAGATGTGGTATAGCCTTATATGACTAGAGAAGCTCAAAAACAAAGGAGTATGACTGGGATCATGAAAAGGACCTACAATAACTTTTCTACTCTTGAAAATGAAATAAAATGTTCTATTTGTAACTACTTCGGTCATGAAGATTCTGAATGCAGGAGTAGGTTTTGGCAAACAACTCAGAAGGAGCAAGCTTCATTGAGTCCCA